>ML661955.1:7913989-8133933 GCA_007570785.1 Antilocapra americana
AAACCATAGCCTTGACTAGATGGACCTTTGTGAATAAAGTAATGTCTTTGCTTTTTAACATGCAGTCTAGGTTGGTCATAACTTTCCTGCCAAGGAGTAAGCGTCTTTTAATTTCATGGCTGCAATCACTATCTGCAATGATTTTGGAGCCCAAAAAATAAAGTCAGCCACTGTTTCCCCATCTATTTGCCATGAGCTGATGGAACCGGATGCCATGATCTTAGTTTTCTCCCATCCAAGTACTAACCAGGCCCGACCCTGCTTAGCTTCCGAGATCAGACGAGATCGGGCGCGTTCAGGGTGGTATGGCTGTAGACATGATCTTAGTTTTCTGAATGCTGAGCTTTAAGCCAACTTTTTCACTCTCCTCTTTCACTTTCATCAAGAGGCTCTTGAGTTCTTCACTTTCTGCCATAAGGGTGATGTCATCTTCATATCTGAGGTTATTGATATTTCTCCATGCAATCTTGACTCCAACTTGGGCTTCCTCCAGCCCAGTGTTTCTCACGATGTACTCTGCATATAAGTTAAATAAGCAGGTAACAATATATAGCCTTGACATACTGCTTTTCCTATTTGGAACCAATCTCTCATTCCATGTCCAGTTCTAAATGTTACTTCCTAACCTGCATACAGGTTTCTCAAGAGGCAGGTCAGGTGGTCTGGTATGCCCATCTCTTTCAGAATTTCCCACAGTTTATTGTGATCCACACAATCAAATGCTTTGGCATAGTCAATAAAGCAGAAATAGATGTTTTTCTGGAACTCTCTTGCTCTTTCAATGATCCAACAAACGTTGGCAATTTGATCTCTGGTTCTGCTGCCTTTTCTAAAACCAGCTTGAACATCTGTAAGTTCATAGTTCACATATTGCTGAAGCCTGGCTTTGAGAATTTTAAGCATTACTTTACTAGTGTGTGAGATGAGTGCAATTGTGCAGTAGTTTGAGCATTCTTTGGCATTGCCTTTCTTTGGGATTGGAATGAAAACTGACCTTTTCCAGCCCTGTGACCACTGTTGAGTTTTCCATATTTGCTGACATATTGAGTGCAGCCCTTTCACAGCATCATCTTTCAGGATCTGAAATAGCTCAAATGGAATTTCATCACCTCCACTAGCTTTGTTCATAGTGATGTTTCCTAAGGCCCACTTGACTTCACATTCCAGATGTCTGGCTCTAGGTGAGTGATCACACCATCGCGATTATCTGGGTCCTGAAGATCTTTTTTTGTACAGTTCTTCCGTGTATTCTTGCCACCTCTTCTTAATATCTTCTGCTTCTGTTAGGTCCATGCCATTTCTGTCCTTTATTGAGCCTATCATTGCATGAAACATTCCCTTGGTATCTCTGATTTTCTGAAGAGATCTCTAGTCTTTCCCACTCTATTGTTTTCCTCTATTTCTTTGCACTGATTGCTGAGGAAGACTTTCTTATCTCTCCTTGCTATTCTTTGGAACTCTGCATTCAAATGGGTATTATCTTTGGTTTTCCCTTCTCTTCAGGACATCATAAAATGCAGATTCCCAGGCTGCAGCAAGTTTGGGAAAGGACTTTCCCAGACTTGGGAGTCTGGAGAGGGAGACAGAGAATATGTACTTTAATGAGCTCCTTGGAGAATCTGGTGTTCAGTCATGTTGGAAAGCTATTGAACTAAATAAGCTTGAAGGCCCTTTCCAATATTCACATGCTAAATGAAAACAATAGACTCCTGAAGAAAGGAAGATTGGAGTGATCATACACCTTAGGGGCCCGGAGCAAGTGGCCTGTGAGAGAGCTCCAAAAGAATAAGGCTAGTGCCCTTGGTGCTCTCCCAGGGTTTAACCATCCCCAGAGGTGAGAAGTTATACTTCCTATCTAATCAAACATTCTGTCTTGGCAGTCTGCCTCCCACCCTGCAGGTTTTGCTCCCACAGTTGTAGAGGAGGGCTAGTTAGTGCTCTTCACCTCAGCCTGCACGACCTTGAGTGCTGCTTGAAGTCACCCAGTGCTGAATTTCTCAAGGTCCGTCTTGATTTACTTACATGAGCATAGGTGACCATTCCACCATTTTTGTTTTTCCAACTTTCAAATAAACAGCCTCCTCCTCTAATGAGCAGTTTTAGCAGGTACACATCTACCTCTCTTGGAGTTACTCCCCTTTCCTACATCTACAATGGACACTGTTGACTGATCACAGCACTTGCTCCCAAGCCCCAGATGTGATGATGTAGATTCAGAATCCCTCTCAACACTCTTCCCCAGACAGGTATTATCCATCAACCAAAGTTGGCATGCCAGTTGAGACAGTCCTACTTACCCTCAATGACCTAGTTGATTAAATGGCTAATATGTTTACTAGAAAAGCTCTGTTGAGTTTCAGTTTCAACTCTCTTATGGAAACCTAAACTAGAGTAGTCTCTAGTTACATTCTGTCTACTCTAGTCTTTGAGACTGGAGGATCTGAGCTGCGGAGGAGGCTCTATTAGAAGTCTCATTTGGCATAAGAATTGAAATAAGATTGCCAAGGTCAGAAGGTCTTCAACTAAGAACTGTCTTGGGGCATTGTCTACTTCCCCCTCTCCTCCTGCCAAGACCCACAGAAACATCTGGTGAGCTGGCTGGTCTCTAGTGATTAAAAGTAGCACCTGAGAGGCTACAAAACAAATAATAAACTACCTCTAGAAAGATGAATCTCAGGAACAGAGAACAATTGGAGATGCCTTTGATGTCCCTGAGCACCAGCAAGGTTTTCAATTTGGCCTGAACCAATGGAAAAACCATCATTGGAAACACTGATATCTTTGGTCAGATAGCAAGCTGCTCCAGTTTCTTCTCTCTCCTCCACCCCCTCCTTCTCCCCCAAGCTGATCACATTTCCTTGGTGATTTTCATGCTTAGTCAGTAGGTCTTCGGGGACAAGTATCAATTCCATAGGGACCTTGTCCATATAAACTACTGTGTACTAATGTTATCCTCTGTATGGTTTCTTCCTTCCTGTCCTCCTGCCAAAAGCGCTGATTAAACAACTACTATGTGCTATCTGGTGAGCACCGCTATGGAAAGCATTTGAACTGCAAACAGGAGTCACCAGAGGAAGCTCTGTCGAGACAAAGATAATAGCACTGCGCAGATCAGCAGAAAAATGCATTTCAAGTTACGTCTCTCTTCTTTAGATCTCAAAAGAGCTGTAACTGAGTGGGAGCAAATTGGGAGCCTGGCAGCTAGAATGCAGGAATTCCAGGGATTCTACAAAATCATGAAGAGGTGAACACAGAGTAAATACAAAGCAGTCTCAAATCCAGAATACAACTGAGAAAGGTCAGCAGAATACTTTCTAGCCTTTAATTATTACCTGGGACTGTTAAATTGTTTTATACATATTAACTCTCTAAATCCCCACAATAATGCTCTGAATTAAATATCTCATTATCATCACTCCAAAGATGAGAAATAGAGGCACAAGAGGTTAAATGACTTGCCCAAGGTCAGTAACTAGGAAGAAAGTGGTGGAGTCAGGACTTGAACTTATGTAGCTCTCATTGCAGAGTCCTAAACTACCTGAAATATGTACATTTAAATTACAAAGAAAATGTTAATTCATGGATTGGAGTGGGGTGGGGTGGATAAGAACTGGGTAGATATTCTGTCAGTCAGAGATAGAAGTTTTGGGGACTTGCCTGGTTTCCCAGTAAAGAATTCATCTTGCAATGCAGGGGACACCAGTTTGATCCCTGGTCTGGGAACTAAGAGTCCACATACCATGGAGCAACTAAGCCCACACACTGGCCACGACTAGAGAGTCGGTGTGCTGCAATGAAAGATCTCTCATGACAGAACAAAGACCCCATGTGCCGCAACTAAGACCCGACACAGCCAAAAATAGTTTTTTGTTTGCTTGTTTTCTTTTTGTTGTTTGTTTTGGCTGTGCCGTGCCACTTACAGAATCTGCTTCCCAACCAAGGATTGAATCTCGGCCCTCCAAAGTAAGAGAGTGGAGTTCTAACCGTTGGACTGCCAGGAAATTCCTGATAGAGTTTTGATAGATGGGAAGCTCAGAGTGCCTAGCATGCCTTCACGCTTCTAAGGAAGGAAACACAAAGGCCAGTCGCTCCCCTAGACTCACTCAGATCTGCTGGTATGCCTTTGACAGATGGTCGACCGGGGCTCCAGGGCCTGAGCCAGATTATAGTGATCATGTTCTTTAACGCCAGACATGGAGGCAGATCTGCATGGGTCCCTGTAAAAGTAACCTATATTTTTTACTAGAAAAACATGTGATGTAATTAGTAGTGCAGCAATGTTGCCTGCCCTAGAAGCCTGAAACCCTACCCTCTACACTGGGCTCTACTACCTACCGTCCCTTGATTTGGTTTTTTCATCTGTAAATATTTATTCATTCAGTAAACAATTTTGAGCACCTCTCTGTGCCAAGTACCACATGCTAAACTCTGAAATCACCAAATTGGATTTGGTACTTGGCCCCCAAAGGTCTATTTACTGGCAGAGACAGACAGGGAAAGGGGTCTTTATGATGCCCTGTGTCCTCTCCAGAGACCTAGAGAAGGCCCCACTCTGGAGGGCCGCATCCTGGCCCCCTCCCTGGGAGTCAGTGAGCAGCAAATGAGATCACACCTCGGAAAGTGCTTGGTAAACAACAGAGGGTGAGAATGAGGTGTGCAGGGAGGAGGGAAGGGCTGTAACCCAGGAACTGTCTGCAGTGTCTGGAGACCTTGGGCCGGCAGCTGATCAAGCTAAGTGCTCAGTCTGGGGTTGGGAACCTGGGTGAGGACTCCTGGATGCGAGGGGACCAAACCTGAAGCCCTTGAGTCCCTGTTCCAGCAGGCTGAGCCCAAAGCTTGCAACCTAACCAAGCTTCTCCGGGCTCTGCCAGGCAGGAACCTAAACCTGTGTGATGTTGCCTGGGACTGGGTGCTTTTGCAGCACTGCACCACCCACGACCTCTGGGTCGTAGCGTGAACGTGACAAAGACCAGGTCACCCCTCTATTGTGCAGCCCATGAAGCCCGATTCCCACGAATCCCCTTATGTAATGAATATCCCCAAGAAACGCAGGCCCTAGGTGACGCCAGCTACTACCATTCTCTGTGCTAAAGCGCCACCTAGAGGTCAGCTCTAGCTCAAACGGTTGTGTGGGTTCGTCTCACCATTTGCCTCGGCCCAGAAAACGTGGAAAAGAGACGTTCAAAGGACTAAAAGGCAAGAAAACGGCCGGTGACAGGTAAGAGGACCCCATCATTCCTCCACCAGGACCCCTGTCACTTGCTGATGAGATAGGCAAGGGCTGAAATGTCTCAGCATCTCACTGGACAGGGTTTCCTCTATAACTAGGGACCAGTGTGAGAGTCACTGTATCTCACATACTCTAAACTCCTACTCAAACACGCCAAGAAAACCCTCCAGTTTGCCCTGCAGCCTAGACCCCAGTCCATCTGCTCCTCCTCTCCTACCCCAAAGTTCAGACTCTCTGTCTAGCTTGGGAAAATAGTTTTTCAGCGGATAAACCTTCCTCTTAGGGAGAGTTTGCTGATGGTGCTTACATTTCTGGAATCAGCTACCCTACGCTGAGCATGAACACACGTTTATCGTGGGCCATTTATTCAGAAGTAGCTGGATGAATCTACAGAGGCATCAAAGATAAGCCAATACTTCAAAATCAGCACAGAGTTATTTTTTCCTGAAGAAAATCCAAGCCAGATGGTAGTAGAGTATCAAGAAAAGTAAGCCAAAGCTCCCAAACTGAGCAAGGATCCCTTTTTTAAACCTTCTTACTTTGGGTTTTTCTCTTCAATCTTTTGCCAGACCTGCAATTTAGTTTCCTACTACTAAGGTTTTTGAACTCAAGTATAACTGGAAAACAAGATACATAAAATATTCAAGCTCCCATTATCCATCAAAGCGTCCTAGTTCATGCTGCTTGGAGATAACTCTATCTGTAGTATCCATGGAATGCCCACAGAGACAATACATCTTTGCCTGCAAGCAGTTTCTGGTCAGTCTTCACACCAAGGACAATCCAAACATGGAGTAAAGCCCAAGGAGCCTTAGAAAAACTAGAATGATGTTTTGAATCTACTTTTAAAAAGCTATAGCTGTTTGTCATGGATAAAGTGCAGTCCACTGACTGGCCAAGGGGGCCAGAGCAAGTGAAGTTACCATTTCCCTTCACCTATACTCTCAAGTAAGGTGGATGAACTAAGTTCCCAGATCAGTCAGTCAGTTTAGTCCCTCAGTCGTGCCCGACTCTTTGTGACCCCATGAACCACAGCACACCAGACCTCCTGTCCATTACCAACTCCCAGAGTCCACCCAAACCCATGTCAATAGAGTCAGTGATGCCATCCAGCCATCTCATCCTCTGTTGGCCTTCTCCTCCTGCCCTCAATCTTTCCCAGCATCAGGGTCTTTTCAAGTGAGTCAGCACTTCACATCACTTGGCCAAAGTATTGGAGTTTCACATTCAACATCAGTCCTTCCAATGAATACCCAGGACTGATCTCCTTTAGGATGGACTGGTTGGATCTCCTTGCACTCCAAGGGACTCTCAAGAGTCTTCTCCAACACCACAGGTCAAAACCATAAATTCTTCAGTGCTCAGCTTTCTTAACCAGCCAACTCTCACATCCATACATGACTACTAGAAAAACCATAGCCTTGACTAGATGGACCTTTGTGAATAAAGTAATGTCTCTGCTTTTTAACATGCAATCTAGGTTGGTCATAACTTTCCTTCCAAGGAGTAAGCGTCTTTTAATTTCATGGCTGCAATCACCATCTGCAATGATTTTGGAACCCAAAAAATAAAGTTAGCCACTGTTTCCCCATCTATTTGCCATGAGCTGATGGAACCAGATGCCATGATCTTCGTTTTCTGAATGCTGAGCTTTAAGCCAACTTTTTCACTCTCCTCTTTCACTTTCATCAAGAGGCTCTTGAGTTCTTCTTCACTTTCTGCCATAAGGGTGGTGTATTCTGCATGTCTGAGGTTATTGATATTTCTCCATGCAATCTTGACTCCAACTTGAGCTTCCTCCAGCCCAGTGTTTCTCACGATGTACTCTGCATATAAGTTAAATAAGCAGGTGACAATATACAGCCTTGACATACTCCTTTTCCTATTTGGAACCAGTCTCTCATTCCATGTCCAGTTCTAAATGTTGCTTCCTAACCTGCATACAGGTTTCTCAAGAGGCAGGTCAGGTGGTCTGGTATGCCCATCTCTTTCAGAATTTCCCACAGTTTATTGTGTCCATACAGTCAAACGCTTTGGCATAGTCAATAAAACAGAAATAAATGTTTTTCTGGAACTTTCTTGCTCTTTTGATGATCTATCGGATGTTGGCAATTTGATCTCTGGTTCTGCTGCCTTTTCTAAAACCAGCTTGAACATCTGAAAGTTCACAGTTCACGTATTGCTGAAGCCTGGCTTTGAGAATTTTAAGCATTAATTTACTAGTGTGTGAGAATGAGTGTAACTGTTTGGTAGTTTGAGCATTCATTGACATTGCCTTTCTTTGGGATTGTAATGAAAACTGACCTTTTCCAGTCCTGTGACCACTGCTGAGTTTTCCAAATTTGCTGACATATTGAGTGCAGCCCTTTCACAGCATCATCTTTCAGGACTTGAAATAGCTCAACTGGAATTCCATCACCTCCACTAGCTTTGTTCGTAGTGATGCTTCCTAAGGCCCACTTGACTTCACATTCCAGGATATCTGGCTCTAGGTGAGTGATCACACCATCGTGATTATCTGGTTCATGAAGATCTTTTTTGTACAATTCTTCTGTGTAATCTTGCCACCTCTTCTTAATACCTTCTGTTTCTGTTAGTTCCCTACTATTTCTGTCCTTTATTGAGCCCATTGTTGCATGAAACGTTCCCTTGCTATCTCTAATTTTCTTGAAGAGATCTCTAGTCTTTCCCATTCTACTGTTTTCCTCTATTTCTTTGCACTGATTGCTGAGGAAGGCTTTCTTATCTCTCCTTGCTATTCTTTGGAACTCTGCATTCAAATGGGTATATCTTTCCTTTTCTCCTTTGCTTTTTGCTTCCTGTCTTTTCATAGTTATTTATAAGGCCTCCTCAGACAGCCATTTTGCTTTTTTGCATTTCTTTTTCTTGGGAATGACCTTGATTCCTGTCTCCTGTACAATGTCACGAACCTCCATCCATAGTTCATCAGGCATTCTATCTATCAGATCTAGTCCTTTAAATCTATTTCTCACTTCCACTGTATAGTCATAAGAGATTTGATTTAGGTCATACCTGAGTGGTCTAGTGGTTTTCTCCACTTTCTTCAATTTCAGTCTGAATTTGGCAATAAGGAGTTCATGATCTGAACCACAGTCAGCTCCCAGTCTTGTTTTTGCTGACTGTATAGAGCTTCTCCATCTTTGGTTGAAAAGAATATAATCAATCTGATTTCAGTGTCAACCATCTGGTGATGTCCATGTGTAGAGTCTTCTCTTGTGTTGTTGGAAAAGGGTATTTGCTATGACCAGTGCGTTCTCTTGGCAGAACTCCATTAGCCTTTGTGATGCTTCATTCTGTAATCCAAGGCCAAATTTGCCTGTTACTCCAGGTGTTTCTTGACTTCCTACTTTTGCATTCCAGTCCCCTATAATGAAAAGGACATCTTTTTTGGGTATTTGTTCTAGAAAGTCTTGTAGGTCTTCACAGAACTGTTCAACTTCAGCTTCTTCAGTGTTACTGGTCGGGGCATAGACTTGAATTACTGTGATATTGAATGGTTTGCCTTGGAAACAAGCAGAGATCATTGTCATTTTTGAGACTGCATCCAAGTGCTGCATTTTGGACCCTTTTGTTGACTATGATGGCTACTCCATTTCTTCTAAGGGATTCCTGCCCACAGTAGTAGATATAATAGTAATTTGAGTTAAATTCACCCATTCCAGTCCATCTTAGTTCACTGATACCTAGAATGTTAATGTTCACTCTTGTCATCTCCTGTTTGACCACGTCCAATTTGCCCTGATTCATGAACCTAACATTCCAGGTTCCTATGCAATATTGCTCTTTACAACATCAAATCTTGCTTCTATCAGCAGTCCCATTCACAACTGGGTGTTGTTTTTGCTTTGGCTCCATCCCTTCATTCTTTCTGGAGTTATTTCTCCACTGATCTCCAGCAGCATATTGGGAACCTACCGACCTGGGATGTTTATCTTTCTGTGTCCTATCTTTTGCCTTTTCATACTGTTCATGGGGTTCTCGAGGCAAGAATACTGAAGTGGTTTGCCATTCCCTTCTCCAGTGGACCACATTCTGTCAGACCTCTCCACCATGACCTGTCTGTCTTGGGTGGCCCTATACGGCATGGCTTAGTTTCATTGAGTTAGACAGGCTGTGGTCCTTGTGATCAGATTGGCTAGTTGTCTGTGACTATAGTTTCAGCCTGTCTGCCCCCTGATCTCCTCTCTCAGTGCCCACCATATTACCTGGGCTGCGCTTTGCTCGAGCAGCTGTGAAGAGAGACCCCGCGTCCAAGTTAAGAGAAACCCAGGTAATTTCCAGGTGGTACAGTGGTAAAAAATCTGCCTACCAATGCAGGAGATGCAAGAGACTCAGGTTCAATCCTCTGGGTCAGGAAGATCCCACGGAGGAGGTAATGGCAACCCACTTCAGTATTCTTGCCTGGACAATTCCATGGACAGAGGATCCTGGTGGGCTACAGTCATGGGGTCGCAAAGAGTTGCACATGGCTGAGCAACTGAACACACACACATGCTAAATCTAGTAAATCCAGTTTGCTTCTCCTGGTAACAACAATTCACTAGGTGCTCAGAGCAATCTTGATGTGAGATCCTGAGATATGAGTAGTATTATCATTGCTGTCTTTCAGAGAAAGAAATGGAAGCTAAAAGAAACTGCATAATTTTCCTATAAGTGAAGTAGCCAAGATTCGAACTCAAGTGTTCTGCTTCCAGTTTTCCCAAGGTCAGCGTCTCTCTTGGCATGAAGTCAAGGTATTAAGTACTGAAAAGAATGTTCTGAAAAAAAATTCAGTCTGCCACAGATTGTTGCAAGAATTCTTACAGTCATTAGTACTACACAGTAAGTGGAATTTGTAGACCAAGGATGACCCTCATTCAGGGTCACTGGAGGTCTGTTTATACAACACAGTTTCTGGGAGGATCACTATTTCTGCAACAAAAAGACTTCTTTAGATGTTGGTTCCCACTTCATTCTTTTCATTTAAGCTAGACAGGTTCTTTGCCCCCTGTAAAATCCCATGCAAGAGTTGTAATTATTATTCTCTGATAAAGCGAGTTCCCTCCTGGGGCTGGGAGACAGGGTGAGGCCACCGGGATGCAAGGAGACAAAACCTGAAGCCTTTGGCTAGCTATCTCAGCAGGCCAAGCCCAAACCTTGCAGCCCTAGCCAAGAATGAAGAACCACTAAACAGTAACTGGAAGAAACAAAGACACAGTAGGGACAGTGGTGAGGATGGGTCTCTGTGCCCAGAAAAACCAATATTTCAGAGCTGGAATGGGGCCTCTGAGAGCATCTGATGACATTCCAAATGCTCTATTGGCAGATGATATCAAGACCCAGCAGTTAAGCTACTTTCCAAGATCACATGGTCAGCGAGTGGCACAGCTGATCAGAATGTCAGTCCAATTGATTTCTAGCTAAAGGCACTTATTCATTTAACCATAAATCCAGGAGATTGTACCTTGTTTCGAAATAAAATCCAACTAGAAACCCAAATCTCTAGGGCTACCCTTGAAATGACTCTTGAGGGAAACTTGACATTCCTTATCTTGAGCTGTTTCAGATGGGATGGGGATGGGGATGGGGATGGGATGGGATGGGGAGAGCAGGGACAGGAGGGAAGGGGAGGGGCGGGGAGTGTTCTTGGGTGCCCATAACAATAGCTAATAGCTGAAGTTTTTCCCACAGTTTGCTGGGAACTGTGCTTAGTGCTTTAAATGCATTACCTCCTCCCAACAACCGGATATGGTAGGCATGATTCTTTCTGCTTTATTGAAAAGGAGAACAAGGCACAAGACTTGAGCTTTCACAATGTGTAAGAGGTGACGGCAGGACTGGAACAGCTCTGTTCTACATCAAAGATAGTGCTTCAAATCACTGACTTAAAAACCATATGGTTAATGCAGGACCCAGGGAAACTCAAAATTTTGTTGGTCATAGGAAATCCTCACATACCAGTCCAGTTGTCCGTGCAGAAAAGCACAGCTCTAATGACCTTGAAAGAGGGTATTTCCACCATGAATGGCAGAAGGGGTATTTAGGAGTTTAGTTTTTTTTGCTTCTTCTGCCCAAACTCTCTTACTGGGGCATGAGAGAAGAGTAGGATGAGTAATACCGAAGGGAACACTCAGGACTGGAGGTTTAGTGGAGACAGAAAGGAAACAAGTTTGCTTTCTAAGCCAAGGTGTCTGTGCTAAGTCACTTCAGTTGTGTCCAATTCTTTGTGACCCTACAGACTCTTCTCCAGGCTCTTCTGTCCATGGGATTCTCCAGGCAAGAACACTGGAGTGAGTTTTCATGCCCTCCTCCAGGGGATCTTCCCAAGCCAAAGGTATTCTAAAAGCCCTCTCTGCCTTCGAGAGCTACAAGACATTCTGTGCCATTCATTATTATTTTTCAAGCCCTGCCCCTGCCCACTCCCACCTATGCCATTCTTAAATTCTGTCACTACCCTCAGTAACCATTTCACTAACAAATCCTGCATCTGCTAGAATTTGAATTAGACACAAGGAAAACTTCTGGGGAAAATGAACCAGTCATCTCTGTAAACTGAAATTTCTCTTTATAGACTCCCTTTCCTGGAGTAAGGAAAGTAATATAACCCAGCTAGCTCTTAAGGGCTTCTCTAAATTAAGGCTGAAAGGAAGAAACATTGAGACTTTCAACAGGGAAAGACAAGGAGGTAGTTTTCAAACTTCTTCCCTCCTCAGGTATTAAAGTCTTTCCACCTCAAAGGACCTTCCAAAAATGGAACATATTCACAGGTGAGACAGGTGAATAAGTGTCAACCAGTGCTTGTGGAGGAGTGGGGCCCAGAAGGCAAAACTCCAGCCAACAGGATGCATCGCTTTTTCCCCAAACCTGCAATTCATTGTGATTTATTCTGTGCTTCTCCAAAAGTCAAGTCCTCAACATTACACACTTGAGTCTTAACCTGAAGTTGCTTTTCAGTAAGAGCTCATCTGTGTGGTCCCCATGCCACCTCCAGATTACTCATCTAAAGAACAGGGCCCTGGAAGCAGCAGTGATTCAGTTTGATGATAATTGTGTTTCTTCTCTGCACTAACTGTTCCTAGCATGGAGCATATACTCGCGCACTTGTCTCTGGAGCTTGCCCAGAAGAATAAATAATTCAAGCTAGCCTCTAGCACTGCCAACCTTAACCACATGCCTATTGTTTTTGAGAGAGAGGAATTCACACAGTTTTTGACAGCACATTTAAAAAGGACAAAAAATTAAACCACTTGATCTGGCATATGACTCAAAAGCAGCCAGTCATTCCACATATGGGATTCTACTTACTGATTTAAAAACCTGGCCTCTCCTTTGGAAAGAATAAAACAGAAGCTTAAAAGCACTTCTAAATGCTTCCAATACCTTGCTTTTGGTTCCAGATGCACTCAACATACAATCATCTATGCCATAAACACGTGTCACTTCTTTGTGTTCTGGCAAAGCATCGTTCAGCACTGCAGTCACTGTTGTTGCAACCGCTGTGAGGTTGGCGATGTGTGGTACTTCAGAACTCCAAGCATGCCAGCCAGTGTTCGCTGGTTTCATTTCCAGTCTCTACACAGTGCACTTCGGTAGATAAAGCATCAACTGGTGTCAGAGAAGCAGCAGCAGCAGCTTAGAAGAAGACCATGAGCTTTGGATCATGTGACTACGCAATTCACTTAGCCTGAGTTGTAAGAAGATTCTACCAATCTGGCTGGGTTACTGAAAGACTGAATTAGTTTGCTGGGGCTACTATAACCAAAGACCACTGAGTGGGTGGCTTAAATGACAGAAGTTTATTTTTTCACAATTTCGCAGTCTGGAAGTCCAAGGTCAATACGTCAGCAGGTCTGGTTTCTTCTGAGGCCTCCCGTTGGCCTAAGATGACTGCTTTCTCACTGCATCCTTCTTGCACGTTGTTTTTCTTCTGCGCACTTGCAACTCTGGTGCCCAGATTTCTTCTTGTTAGAAAGACACCAGTTATACTGGATTAAGGCCTACACTAAAGACACCACTTTAATTACCTTTAAAGACCTCACACAGTCACACCCTGGGATCCTGGAGATTAGGGCTTCAACATGAGAATTTGGAGGGTAGGGAGGTGGGGCACAGAATTCAGTCCATAACAAAGACTAAATGACGAAGCAGGGCCTCGATAAAAGTTCATTTTTTCCTTTCTAGGCATGGCGTAAGAACCTGTGCTTTGAAATCATGAAGCCTAATATTAACTCTTGCTTCTATTGCATGTTAATTATGTGAATTTGGCTAAGTTACTTGTTTCAACATCTGTAAAAACCTCCTGCAGGGCTTCCCTGGTGGTCCAGTGGTTAAGAATCTGTCTTGTAATGCAAGGGACACCAGTTCAATCCCAGTTCAGAAAGCTCCCTCCTGCCATGGTTGAGGCCCACATGCCATAACTAATGAGTTTGCACTCTGGAGCCTGTGCTCTAGAGCCCATGAAACACAACTACTGAAGCCCGTGTGCCTAGAGCCCATCCTCCCCAAGAGAAGCCACCATAGTGAGAAGCCTGCACACCACAACTAGAGAGTAGCCCCCACTCACCCCAACTAAAAAAAACAGCAACGAACACCCAGCACAACCAAAAGTGAATCATTAAAACAAACAAACAAAAAAAACACCTCCTCAAACCACTGTTGGGAAGATGGAAATGCTAAGTATGTAAAGTGCTTAACAATACCTGAAAGGGGTAGGCAGATCGTATTTGCTAAAATTGCATTATTTGTTCCTAGCAGTAACTGATTAATGCTACCAGACCACCTTCCTTGTCTTCTGAGAAACCTGTATGCAGGTCAAGAAGTCAGAACCTTACATGGAACAACTGATGGGTTCATAATTGAGAAAGCAGTAAGACAAGGCTGTATACTGTTACCCTGTTTATTTAACTTACATGCAGAGTACATCATATGAAGTGTTACATGGATGAATCACAAGCTGGAATCAAGATTGCCAGAAAAAAAGCAACAACCTCAGATATGCAGATGATCCACTCTAAAGGCAGAAAGCAAAGATCAACTAAAGAGCCTCTTGATAAGGGTGAAAGAGAAGAGTGAAAATGCTGGCTTAAAACTCAGCCATTGAAAAAACTAAGATCATAGCATTCTGTCCATCACTTCATGGCACATAGACAGGGAAATAATTGGAAGCAGTGACAGATTTTATTTTATTGGGCTCCAAAATACCTGTAGATGGTGACTACAGTCTTGAAGTTAAAAGGTACTTTTGCTCCTTGGAAGGAAAGCTATGACAAACCTAGACAGCATATTAAAAAGCAAAGATCACTTTGCTGACAAAGGTCCATATAGTCAAAGCTATTGTTTTTCGAGTAGTCATGTACAGATGTGAGAGTTGAACCATAAAGAAGGCTGAGTGCTGAAGAATTGATGCTTTTGAACTGTGGTGCTGGAGAAGACTCTTGGGAGTCCCTTGGACAGCAAGATCAATCCAGTCAATCCTAAAGGAAATCAACTCTGAACATTCATTGAAAGGACTGATGCTGAAGCTCCAATACTTTGGCCACCTGATGTAAAGAGCTGACTCATTGGAAAAGACCCTGATTCTGAAAAAGATTAAAGGCAAAAGGAGAAGGGGGTGGCAGAGGATGAGATGGTTAGATAGAATCACTGACTCTATGATCATGAGTCTGAGTAAACTCTGGGGGATAGTGAAGAACCAAGAAAGCCTGGTGAGCTGCAGTCCATGGGGTCATGAGGAGTCAAACAGAACAACAACAGTGCTTCTTACTTGTCTCTTTTTGTCAAGAGTTTTGGGAACTGGCTTTGATGTTGGCCTATGACCTAAATAAACAAAGTGACCAAACTTAGCCTTAGAAATTTCAAGATTTCTTGATTGTCTGAAAAAAGCAGCAGAGGTGGCAGATGGAACATTCCCTATAGAGCCTTGATTACACAAGGCTTAGTGTATTTTACAAACATGTAGGTTATAGCAACTGGCCTTGCAACACAGACAGCTTCAGCACTGAGTTACAAGCTTCTAAATAGCTGAGTGCAAACAAATACCTTTCATAACTCAGCAGGACTATTACTTGGGCCCTAGCACATCACACTTCAAGACAAAAAAAAAGTGATAAAATCATGGCATTTTTCTTCATTCCACCTAGTAAGAGAAGAAAATGATAGTGTTTTTTCCTATCAGGAATAAAGTAAAAATCAGCTTCCACTGTACATTTCCAGTCCAGACTTTGATCATATTGAAAGTGATCAATGCCCAGAAAGATTTTATTCCAGTGTTTGTGAAGACGGTAAGCACTCTTCAGAACAAAATCCTGAACATGAGTCAGAAGTTCTGAATTCAAATCCTGGCTCTACTGCCTAAAAGCTTTTTAACACTGTTTGATGATCTCAATGAGACATTTTTGGTAACTACAAAAAAGCAGAGATTAAAATCCTCTGCCCAATCCACATCTTAGGAGTACTGTGTGAGTCAAACAAAATAATGTTTGTGGAACATGCCTCAAAGAATAAACTGTAGCAGAGGTGACAATGGGATTAGTATTATGAGCTTGGCCTTCAAAGAGTTAACAAACTCAAAGGAAATAGCCCCTAAAACCATACAGCAAGGAGGCTGACCAGAATACTGACATTCTTCAAGTATCTTATTAAAGATTTACCAGATTAGAAGGCACAGTCTTCAAATTATTGATGCAGAAAGTACTCTTATTTTAGTTGTACTGGATCTTCACTGCTGTACACTTGCTTTCTCTTGTTGGAGAGATCAGGGGCTACTCTCTGACCCCATGTGCAGGCTTCTCATTGCCATGGCTCCTCTTGGTGTAGAGCACAGCCCCTAGGCGCACGGGCTCAGTAGTTGTGGCTCTCAGGCTCTGGAGCTCGGGCTCAGAAGTTGTGGCACATGAGCTTAATTGCTCTGTAGCATCTGGGATCTCCCTGGACTAGGGATCCAATCTAAAGTCTCCCGCATTGGCAGGCAGATTTTTTTTTTACCATTGAGCCTCCAGGCAAGTCCAGCACTGTTACGTTCTAACAAACTGTCAGATGTGTTTCTTCCCATCCACCAGGCATAGAGCACCAGAGTGGGCAGCATCAGGGAGGAAGAGGAGAACAAGCAGTGCCCGCCTGGGTCAGCTCACAGAGCAGGCTGCACCCAGGGCAGGCCGGAGGCTGTGACTGCTCAACATGGCAGGGACTAGAGGAGAGCAGCGCTTCCTCATTTTAACTCGTATAGCTATTTGGAGACCCTCTCAAAAGGACCACAAACTTTAAAATGCACCATTTCATTCCTGTCCTTTAGGCAAGAAAAGACCAGAACATCATCATGTATTTTAGCTTTATTGAAGACATTACAGTAGACAAACAAGTAGACAAACACATGCTTTATAAAATAGACATTCTCATGTGTGAGAAAATATAAATAGATACTAGGAAAGGGCCACACTGAATGACAACTTGGCTTATAATTCTCTTTACATACATCGAGTACCACAGCTGCTCAGACTGACATCCTCTGATGGGTAAAAAGGGAGAAGGGGAGAAGCAGTCTCTCAATGGATCAAGAGGCCACTTTTAAGTAGCCAAGAAATATCCAAAGAGCACCTGACCACCTGCTGATCAATTAGAGCTGACAAAAGATCATTTTACTCCTTACATTTGAAAACAGGTTCAAATCAAGCCGTTTCTTTACCTTCAGCCCACAGTTGGTAGAGATTATTGGAACTGCTAACAAACACTCAACATACAACCTTGAGGGAGCAGGGCCGAGTATTACTCCTCACACATGCACATGTGCACGCAGACACACACACGTCCCTCACTACCCCACACACACACATCCCTCACTACCCCCTACACACACACATCCCTCACTACCCCCTACACACACACATCCCTCACTACCCACCCACCCACCCACACGTCCCTCACTACCCACAAAATCTCCAGGTGATTCATGGGCTTTCAGGTGTCATTAAGTTTGTAACATATCTCAATTTAGAACATGTTATTTTTGTCAACAAACCAAGCAGTTGTGAAGAATGGAAATGATGACAGAAAGGAAGGAAGGGAGAGAAAGGAAAGAAAGAGGAAGAAGGAAGAAAATTAAGGTTAACTGACGTTGACTTAGATTGTACTCCAAACAAAAAAGTTTTAGGTTAGAAGGAAAAGGGAAAAACATCTGCCAAACTGAACTAGGAAAGAGACCACGTAATGGAAAAATAAAACATTACTAACAGGTTGCCTAGCAATCTTAACGCAACTTTCTGAGGTCCAATTGCTTCAGAATTACTTCTATAATTTGCATCAGAAGCAAAATAAGAAATGGAAGATGTAGCATAAAATGACAGCCAATTTTACCTCTGTTACTCCACCGCTCTTTTGGCATTTCTGTGGCTATTAACATGATTAGAAGAGGCCACAACAAACTTGGGTAAAACACTGGGTACAAAACTGAACACCACAATCCCATTCCCATTCCCATGGAGTCCCACTGATAAAAAAAGAAATGGTGGGGGGTGGGGTGGGGAATAAAAAAAAAGAAACAGGAATTAAAATTAAAGAGTAAAAGGGTTATAAGCTGTAACATTTTTTACTATGGTAATGCCATTTGGGTTAGGAACATTATAGATTTTCTCAAAAGAATAAGCCCAGTTTCATGTTTTCCATTATTAACACAGAACAAGCTCCTTTTGTCAACCAAAGAACATAATCTTTTAGTTAAAAATAAATTTTTAAAAATTATACAGTAAACTTACTGTATACAAAGGATTCTGAAGGATGAAGATTTTAGACTGACTGCTTCTGGAGAATTCCAATAATAAAACTGAAAGAGGGTTAAAGTCATCTTGTCCATATTCCATTTCGATGCAGAAATTTCTCCAATGCTCTTAATAGATGATTGCTTAGCTTCTGTGCATACTTCTCCCATGAAAGGCTGATTATTCCTATTGTCAGACAAATCTAATTTTTAGAGTGTCAGGGTATATAGGCTTATTAGCAAATGTATACGCTCTATTTCCCTGTAACTCCCGTCCCACTCATAGGGCCCCTGTCCAATGGAACGAGTGTGTGTCTAACCCTTGTTTCCTGTGAACCCCCTACATAACTAGACTTTATCTCCCCCTCTGCTTAGGAAAATGGCTAAGATTCTTAAGTTGCTTAACATCTTAATGTTTCTTTACAACCTCCTAATGGGCAACATGAAGGCAACTGTTTTTAAACATGACATTTACCTTACAGAAAAATACACATTTAAAGCATTATAAGATGGCACATTAGAGGGAACAGCACATTGGGCTGGGTTTCTGGTACTTCCTGTTCTACAGATTCACTTGCATCTAGGGAAAGCACATCAGAGGCTGAATGACAGAAAGCCAGTGGGGTCCACTTGTAGATTCTGTGGCAGGGAAGCTTGAAGTACAAGGAAAATGTTATTTCTTCATCAAGGTAAACTTACAGAATCAGTCTCAGAGGGGCACAAACAAATGGCAAGAACTGATGCATCCCTACTGATATGAAGTGGTAACTGAGTAGGGGACAGAGTATTTCTCTCAGCATTTGTTTGCCTTGCTTTTACAATATTTCTGATTAAATTGGTGGCAGGCAAACATTACACTGCTGGGAAGAAACACTGATGAGCCACTAATCTTGCTTGGTCAAAAACATGCAATAATGAAAAATTTCAGGAATTCCACCCCCTAAAATTAGAATTTATTAAATTTACTATTTTTAAGACCAGGGGTAGACTATCCCCATTTAATCAAATTCCTGACTAGTTTTTTTGCCAAGTGTTTTTATTTAGGAAAGCTAGCAATATCTGGGAGGACATCTCAACCAGCTGACACGACAGAGAACCTGGCTATACAGGAGCAGCCTGACACCAGTGGTAGTAGAGGGACCACTGCTAAAGCAGAGGCAGAGATTGTATATTTTTAAGTTTTCTAGAGCACTGGTTTTGTCCTCTCACATGTAACAGCTGGTGCTCACTGCAGCCCTGTTCTAACTCCACCTTTTTCACTGAAGAAAGTCCATCAGAATGTGAGTCAGAATACTATAATTAGAAGAATGACCTTGAATCCATTAGAAAGGTGATCATAAACTGGTCACAAATTAGCAGTGGCACGCCTCTCAACAGATTTGGATACTCTGGTGTGCTATAACAACCAAGGGTGATTCTCAACCTAATCAAGATGCTTCATGTTCACTGATACTGTTTTAGAAGCTGAAGGTTTTTTCTCGTGAAAGGTTCTTATAGCATTACTCTTGCCATAGAGGAAATAAACCTGGCTCAAGTCAGAGTAAGCAGCATCACTCCTGTTCTACTCTAACAAATATTTTCATGAAAGCAGCTTTTTATTAGAGTAGATAATCCTCCTTGATTCCTGGAGGGACCACAGATTCATAGAACGTTACAGCTGGAAAGGGCTTTAGAGCATCTAGTAAAACGTCATTTCATAAATGAAAAAGTCAGGCTGAGAAGTAAAGAGACTTACCCTTGATTATACAACTTGTAAGCAGCAGAGCTAAAACTAAATCAGGTTTCTTGATTCTAAGTTAGCCCAGTACAAGCTACACTATTAATACAACCTAGTAAGTAAGAAAGAGGGATCCAAAATTGAAAGGAGAGGAAAATAGTGGTACTTAAGAAGTTCAAAATGAAAATGAATGAGGCTATTTAAAAAGGAAAAAAAAAAAGAAAGACATGGTGGTATAAAACAGCTAGGAAAGTGCTGCTGCCTATGGGACAAAAACTTAGGATTGAAAACTAGTATGAAATTCAGCCAAACTTCCAAGCAAAGAGCTCTGAAATTACAAAGTTTAAAACCCTTGAAATGTACAATGACTTAAAAATTGATATTTTCATTTAAGTGACTGAATTCATCTAGTACATAACTACTCCTCACTAAATTCAGAGGACAGAATCCGACAGTCTTTCTTTCTGAAAGCAGAAAGAAAGAAGAGCTTTAGTTCATTACACTTTATTACAGCACTAAGTCTTTTGTTAACATAAAGCTTTTTGCTATCAGAAATTCAAGAAAATGTTTTGGCTTAAATAATCACTTGTACAAAACAAGGACCATGCTGAAGTTTCTGCATGTTCTTCCCCAAAGCAGTATTCCCTTCTTAAGATATACTGTGCATTAGTAGAAGAGATATTAAACTGTTTAAAACAAACACACACACAGAGAAAAAAAGCAATCTTTGGTTTCCTCATCAACAAAGTACTTTGCGGAAAGAAGAGATTCCCAAAACAAGTTTTCCTTTATCTATGTGTATATGGCAATAACAAGACTACTAGTCTTTTGAAAGTCTTTTTATGCTAGAAAGATTACATTACCTGGCACTTGTAAACAGATGACAAATGATTAGATGTATGACTCTTTAGGTATCAAGAAAGTGGTTAATTACACCAAGATTGTGTTTGTGTGTACGCAATCACTAGGTACCGTGCTTCTATACTTATTATACTTCTTAACAAGTATGTATTCAAAACTTAAAACAAAAATCTTTGGATTCACTAAACCAAGTTGTACAAAATCTGTGGTCTGAGAAGCTGTTGTCAATATTATAACTGGATATTATATATATAATTTTAGCATATCAAAAATATTTACATTGCAACACATATGATCAATGAATACAAAAACTATTTACAAATGCACATATATTTACAATGAGACCCCTGGACGACAGGGACCAAAAAAGAGAGAGAGATTCACAAGAATACAAAACCCTTGACCTGGTAATAGTTGGTCAAATCTGGGATTCCTGTTGACGACCTTGAATATCAAAGCCCCACTCTCAACTATACGTTTAAAATCACTGTAGAATCCCAGGCACATTTTCCAGGGGCCTCCAAAGTTATTTCTCTTCCTTGGAAGGCAAAACAAAATGGCGTTGTTTATTCAGGATCATTCTGCAGGTTGAGACAATCCAAGGTGTTAAGCAGCAAGGAGACTCCTCCTAAGTGGCCATGCATACCTGGGCACATTCCGGTAGAATCATCACAAATCACTTTGTCCTTTATCTTCCTCTGCCCAGGCTGCACATTTTCTATTAGATGTACCCATTTCTGTCAGCCATTACTCTTTCTTCATCAAGTATAAGCCATATGAATGCCTGGCCTACCTTGGTGTGGTCAGATAGAAGTGTAGACGTAAGTAAAGCAAATGCTGACTTTGGGGTTTCTTCTGAACTCTGAGGTAGTAAATACAAAATCAACTAATCTGAGTCTGCTGAAATTTCATCCTAGAGTGAGTTTCATGTGCCCTCACTTCCATCTTGAATGTTCCGAGTCCTACTAAAATCAAAAGCGTGGTCATGTAACCTGTGACAGGGCATGGGGGAAGTGGAACAGTCTGGATCACTCTCTGCCAGGCCCTCGTTTGGATGGAGTTGTGATGACTCAAGGACTGACTGCTGGGGAAAAGGAGAATGAGGCATACCTGGTTCTCTGCTTATGTTCCACAGAGGCCGCTGCAAGGTTTCTGAGAACGAAAGACAGTAATAATTACCAGTGGTGTACGGAAGTTTAAATTTTCTAAGACTTAATTTTCTTCTACTTAAGCCTTCAAAGAAATAAAGATGCCCAATATTCCTAAATATGGATGTTAAGATCAAATGTATACTTGCCATTTTTCTTGCAACAACCAAAAAAAGAAAAGAAAGCAAAAACTGGAACTATGGTCTTTCAAACCCTTCTACCCAACAACCTCACCAATTAATTACTGAAACCGTGCTGTGTGTCATCTACTTTCACCTATTACTGGTGTTTCTGCTACTATAAAAATGAAAGCTTAAAACTCTTTATACACATGGAAACAGACTAAAAGAGAATTAGTAGCCAAATAGTAATGAAAGTTGCATAATATATAGAAAAAAAACATGGATTGAACAGTCATTATATCATTAAATAACAAATATCTATCTTTAAAAAATCATTTTAAAAATAAAAACCATTCCCCTTCAGCTTCTAGCATGCCAGTAATTCTAAAAACAAAATAATAACCCAAAGCTGGTGTTTTAACTCAGGTTATCTGTACTTTGGTTTAAAAAATATGCATTTTTCATTATTATTTACTGCAGTGGTGAGTTCTTTCCCCAGAGAATACTGACTGAAAGTTATATTATTAACTTCATGGGGCTGTATTTTGGAAAAGGCTAGCCCAACATTCTAGAAACGAACACTCAGAGATTAAAAATAAGACCATGTGCAAAATAAGCTAAAGCAGGGTTTTTCGAGCTTTAATACACATAAAATAACCTGGGGACTGTGTTAAAATACAGACTCTGGTCCACATGCTCTGCATTTCTAACAAGCTCCTAGGTAATGCTAATGCTTTGAGTAGCAAGGAGCTACAGTACCCTAGGTAAGGAACAAGCAGCGTACCAAAGCACTCTTATTTGCTGATCTCCTCACTTACAGACCAGATTAACAATATAGATAACCCCAAAGTTGGGGAAAGATACACCGCGTTAGTTCTACTTAATATTTTGTGTGTGTGCAGCTCTTCTAAGACATGGGGAAATGGATTTAGGGTGATGCCTTTCTTTCACGGACACAGAACTTTAAAGACGAGACTAACTTTAAAAACAGGCTATTTTTCTCTGACCTGTATGCACCCTCTTTAGAAAACTTAGTTAAGAGAACAGAGCACAAAGCAAAGGTTCACACTACTCCATTTATTCCAGCCAGAACCATCCCTGGAGGGACCACCACACATCTTCCACTGGAAACCTGCAGTGGTCAGCCCCACCCTACTTCCAGTGCTCTTCCATTCCAGGCTGACAAGAGGGTGAGAGCTGATGAAGAGCCTGGATGGATAAGAAGACATACTCAGGAGTGCCCGTCACAGTATAGAAACAGTTTCATTTTGCTTCGTTTTGATTTGCTTTACTGACTGGGTTGTTTCAAACGCCCCATCTTCACAACATGTGTTCCTCCTCCTCATCTACACAATACAACTGAAAGCAAACATCTGCCAAAGTCATACTGACATTCAATATTTACCTGATAGAACAGCAACCAAATAAAATGTTTTAAAATCACAGAAGTGAAAATATTCACCAAATTATGCCCAAGTTATCGTACCCTTAGTATTTCAGGTCTCCATTATTTAAATAAATATGGAAGAAAAAAGCACTGCCTATGTGAAACTTTTTTTATAGAAACTTTTTCTGTAACTTTTCCTGAATCTTTAGAAATAAGATCTGGCTACTCCCACAAAAACTTTTCATCCTACAACTTCAGTCTTCTTCCCATAAAAATCTCTGGCTCTAGTTTTATATAAAAGTTAACAGTCGCTAATTATTACAGTATACCAATTTGTTTGTTTCTGTCAAATGAGAGTGCTGCGGACATGCTAGAAGGAAAAATCAAGTAGGTGAAAGTGAAAACAATCCAAAACAACAAAAAACACTGTGCCCTTTACCACTGCTCATCTGTGTGGAGCAAAGTTTCTTCTCATTTATCCTCTCATGGTTGGTGGGAAAGGCAGATCTCTCTCTATCTGCTGACGACACCAGGCTCTGCAGGGTAGTGGCATCTTGGGGAGGATGTGCCAAGTAAGTCTCTTTGGGCATCTGGACCATGAGGCTGGACAGTGTCTGATCCAGAACATCCTCTTCAGTAATATAGGTGTACGGACAGTATTCTCGGGTCCGGGAATAGATGTTAGCATTGTCATAACAATCTGAGCAGATAACTCTGGTGCCAGCGCCACCTGATGACAACACGGGAAAGAAATCAAACATCCTTCAGTTAAGAACTCAGTTTTGCCAATCATTAGTTTCCTCTAACAATTGTCACCATTGTCATCACAGCTGGCATTTGTTCAAAACTTACATTATAAACGTGATGAAGTTTCATTTCAAGGTCTTTCTGTAAATTAACTTATTTAATCCTTACAATATGCTTATGAGGTAAGTACTAATTATTATTGCTATATTACACATGGAATAACTACAACACAGAGAGGTTGGGTAACTTGCCCGAAGACATATTGCCCAGTGGAAAGCTTAAACTTAAACTCTGGTCCTCTGACTTCAGCACGCACACTCTTGAATAGTACATTAAATCATCCTTGTCCAGCCTCAATAAAGTCATGCTAAAGTCAAGAGAGCCAAGATAAGGTTGGCACTATGCTACAGGACACATGTTTGTCTTTAGCATACTAAAGTAGAGAACAAGAAGCTAGGATGACTTCACTTCACAAAAGCCCCTATTACTTTCATGAGTCAAGAGGTTAAGCAACACTAATTGCTAAAAGGACTCCTAGAGAAAGTTTCTGATGGTCAAGGGTCCTGCCTGACTAGTGTGTGTTTGGTAGAAATAAAAGTTTAATAATGAGCTCCCTAGACCACTATGCGTTTGAAAACTGAATGATGAAAGAGAGGAAAGTGAGAACTAGAGAGTGAGTTACTTATTCATGATCAAGCAACAGAATTGTTAGAACTGGAAAAGAACTGAAGTAATTAAATTTAACCCAGAAAGTAGTGTTATTTCCTACAAATTGAAGAGAGTAGAGGCTTTTAAGTATTCTTTAAAAAGCTGGAAGGACTTCCCTGTCAGTGCAGTGGTTAGAATTTGGTGTTTTCATTGCCATGGTCCCCAGTTCAATCCCTGGTCGGGGAACTAAGATCCTACAAACTGCCGAGTGCAGCCAAAAAAAAAGCTAGAAATACCCTCCTTTCCATGGAAAGCCAAAAGAAAATCCAATTTGTCTATTTACACAGAAGTTCTAGTAACACCCAGTCTAAAAAAATTCTCTGTAGAAATGAAATAGACCTTCCATTTGATTAGTACTTGAAGTACTACACAGATTAATTCAAAGAATCTTTGAGAATCTGGAGAGAAATGCTTTATAAAATATTGCTGCTTTATTTTTAAAATGAAGAAATTAAAGCTCAGATTTTAAATAACTTGTTCATGACCACATGGCTGGAAAGAAGAACTGTGAGTCAAAGCCAATTCTATTGCTTAATTCTCCTCCCTATGCTCTGAAACTCCCCATGGGAAGGGTGGAGTGGAGAAAAGTACTGTTGAGAAATCAGGTTCTTAATTATTAGAACTTAATTATTTTATATCTAATTATTATTTTATATCTTAACGATTTTATCTCTTTCTGATGCTCTCCAATATATACTGAGAATCATCAATGCCCTTTAAACTTGAGTGAATGTCTACCTGTCAGCAGATAGAACAAACTTCCTGGACCTGGTCTGAAGGGTGCTCATGCCTGAAAAGGATAAAAGACACCTGAAAGAAGTTTCTAGAACATCTCTCTCTCATAACAATACTATGGTTTGGAAGCCTTTGCTGTATTCACCAATTCCTTGTTTAAGAATGTGTCCCTCTGGAGAAGGAAATGGCAGCCCATTCCAGTATTCTTGCCTGGAAAATCCCATGGGCAGAGGAGCCTAGTGGGCTATAGTCCACTGGGTCACGAAGAGTTGGACATGACTTAGCATACACACAAGGAAATAATTACTGTGTATGTGTCATTTTCTCTTTATCTGCTTATAATTTATAATGTATTTGTCATGTAGTAGATTAGCTAATGACATGGGTTGTAGAAATAGATCACCTAGGTTTTTTTCTCCCTCTAAATGATCACTAAGTGTAGTCTTGTATAAATGTCTTAATTTCTCTGTACCTCGGTCTTTTAAATCAGTGCAGTAGTGATTATACTGATACTGAATACATAGACTGTCATGGGGACTAATTGAGTTTGCACATGTAAGAATATTTAAATGGCTTCTGACACATATTAAACATTGTTCAATAAATGTTAACTATTTCTGTCTTTTTGAAAAAAAAAAAAGAAAAAGTATGTGTTCCTCCTTTCTGTCAAATGATTTTCTCCTCTGTTAAGACTCTATAGTCTATTTTCACCCTATTTTGCATGGATCCAAATGTTTTCATTGTGTATCTTATTTTAAAATACTGCTTCAAGTTAGTGGGGAAGACTATCCACTGGAACTAAACCCAACTGGGCAGGCTGAAACGGTAAGCACAGACAATGAAGAACCATTACCATCAGTGCCTCTGTGTAAATATCCATTGGCTGGAGGCATAAGTTGCTGATGACTACCTGCCTCAGAGTTGCTGTAGCCTTCCTGTGGCTCAGACAGGGTTCCTTGAGAAGACAAGTAGCTGGGAATGTCTGCAGGCAGATTGAGCTCCTCTGTAAAAGAGACATCTGTAACTCTCAAATAGTTAGGCAATTTAGACCAACACTCAGAAGACTATTTTGCAAATCTAGTCTACTTCTGTACTAATGACCAGGAAAATGTTATGTACCCAGGAACTCAAGAGCTCTTAGAATTTTCTCTGAAAAATTATTTCTCATTAGACTTCTCCCCCAAGCTTCATTTTAAAAGTATTAGCAAAAGAAACAAAACCGCAAGTCTGAAATCTTGTCCTCAGATGCACTTTCAGAATCTATCTGGCTGTATTGTACCTCTTCTCTCACAGGGCTTCAGGGTGAGTGAGAGGTGTGAAAGACTGACCTCTGTCATAAGGACTTCACTCTTTCCCCTAGGAAAATTACAAGAGAAATGAGCCTTAGGAATCAAAGAAAGAAGGTGCACTGCAACTGTTTATAAGAGCAAAGTCTGGGGGGGACTGTCTAGAAATTCTTAAAATTATTCACTAGAGAGGTTCCATCACATCCAGGAAGTAGGACATTTTAACAGAAAAACTTCCTCTATCACACACAAAGTATCAAAACTCTTCACTACATCCTGACTCAGACACAAGCCACAGTGGTCCACCGGATACCACTCACCTGTGTTCGTGATACTGTAGTCTTCGTTTTTCCTTCTCATGTGGTAAATAACAATGACCCAGATCAAAGAGGTACCCACCACACAGCAGACCACAACAATGATGACAATGCCAACTGTGGTCCAACCATCATCTTCATGTCCAATGCTACTCTGGGAAGAGTCACAATTGGGGGATGAAATCACATTTAGGTAAATGTGACCACGTTCCGTCCCAAGGGTGTTTGACATAATGCAGGTGTATTTCCCAGCATCATCTAGCCCAGCATCTACGATGATGAGAAGCTGATTGGCTGCAGCAAAGAAGTGTCGTTCCGTCACCAGCAAAGGGCCATCATCTTTGGTCCAGTTGAGGCGAGGGGCGGGACTCCCTCCAGCTATGCATTGTAATACTGCAGTTTCACCTCGGGTTACTGTCTTGTCCTCCAGGGGTCTAATAAATGAGGGTGTCTCTAACAGAAAGATGCATTAAAAAAATATCAGGCAATTTTATCCTTAAAATTTGATTGAATTAGACTAATGAGGTTATGATGAAATAAGCACTTCCCTAAGCTCATGGGAGGATTAGAAGTTAATGTTTTAGAAAAGCAAAAGCCTCAAAAAATCTAAATCTCCTCTCAGGAATTCTACCTATGGCAAGCGATCCTAAGTGAAGAAGTCAAAGATTCATATACAAAAATGTTTATTACAAAATTAATTGTAATATTCAAAGATGAAAAAATCTAGCAGAAAAATGAGTAACTTACAGTATAGTCACATATTTCACAAAGACTTAATGATAAGGTAACCCTGTGATACAATATTAAGTGGAAAAAAGTAGATATACATAACCACATAAAGATGAGTATTTTTTTTAAAAGTCCAGAATATGTCAAAATCTAAACAGGGTTTGAGTGACTTACCCTCATTTTTTAATTTTCTGCATATCTTACAATTTTTAAACAATAAATTTATTTTCCTGGTTACACAAGTAGTTAAACCAACACATTTTTAAAAACCCTAACATCTGGAAGCAAAGAGAATTTGCCTTGATTTGAGTCCCATAAAGGCAAGTGTTCTAATAAGAAAAAAAACTGGCTTATCAGGGGAAATCTACAGGGAAAAGACATTTTACCAGAGCACAGGATTAACAGGAGCACACTGGAAGGAAAACAGGAAATCTAACCATAAGACGGGTCTTTTTGTCTTTTACATATTTTTTATTTTTTTAAATGAAGTAAGGGGGAAAAGTTAAATTGTCTCAAGTTCTCTGAAGCAGTATGATGAAAATTCACTAAGAATAGTAGAAAAAAACATATACATTAAGTAGAAAGCTGACAGACAGAAACATAAAAGGATAAAGGGATTTGAATTTTCAATTCATGGGATAAAAATCTCCAAATCTGCCCTCAAAATTTCCCCAGATTCCAGTTAACTGTTACACTAATATCCAAGCCTGATACATAACCCATATAAATTGGCAGAACAATGAAAAAAAGACATAAGGAATCCCAACGGAAATCTCAAACTTGAGATTTTTCTTGCATTAAGACTGAGAGTTGATCCATAATAAAAGGACTCCCACAAAAGTATGGATCCACGAAGCAGTAAACATACCTAACACGATGAGTGAGGCATTTGCGGAGAGACCGCCTGCTATGTTCTGTGCCATGCAGCTATAGATCCCCATGTCTTCTATTTTCACATTTGCAATGAAAAAGACATCATCCTCAGGCATGACATGCATGCGTCTCTCTCGAGCTGCAGGAAAGTCAGTACCACCATCTTTCTGCCAGGAAATCTGAGGTGCAGGGTGCCCCTCCGCAGCACATTCTAATCTGGCCATGGCACCAGTGCGAATAGTTAGATCCATTGGAGTTTTCAGAAAAGATGGCATCTCTGTTCCAAAAGAGATCACCAAAAGATAGTGGGTGGGGAAATACACACACACACACACACACACAGACACACACAGACACAGACACACACAGACACACACACAGACACAGACACACAGACACACACACACACACTGGAGAATCTATTAGGCAAAATACCAACTGTTGTGCTGCTCCACTTCTCTGAGAAGTCATGCTCTCTGCATTGACAGTAAATACAACTTCAGAGGCCATCTTTTCTCTAAGAACCTCAGAGCATGGAGCACAGTGATGCCTAACTCTTCCAGAATGCATGACAAATCTACCTGATCTCCTTGACAGGGACAGAAAAAGCTGAGGCCATCAACTTTTCTGAACCAATATTTTAGCATTTAATATTTACCATTCCTTACTTAAGAGACTCATGATTAAAAAAAAAAAAATTTATGCCTTCAACAGCTCATAAGACAGCCCAGAAGCAAGACACATGTACAGCTTTTGGTTGCACAAAGCCTGAAGTGCTGTAGTTATTCAATCTAATAGGCAATAGACCAATCAAGCTGTTGTTTATGTTTTTCAACAGACACAAGGAAAAAGAGCATTATTTTCAAAAATGGTTTCACTGACTACATTCAGATAATGATAATGATCAATGGCCCCAGAAATGTTCTCAATACTCCCAGTTATTGAACAGTGTCAGGAATAAATTTTATAGTTTTTAGAACAGAATTACAGTTCTAGAAAGAAAATGGAGAATTAAAAAAAAAAAATTTTTTTTCTTTCAAAAACACCAAAGAGAATAATAGTTCATCTCCTGAAACCACAGAATTCACCTTTACCCCTCAAAGACTAATTAGGGACAGTTAAGTGGGTAAATTAACAATCCAGCCTGTATACTATCACAACCCTAAAGACAAAAACAGTAAGGACCCTCACCCACTGTCAGGTTTAATGTATCTTTTTGGTCAAAAGTTCAAAAATTAAATATGAAAAATCTTTCTAACTATAAAACCATCAGGGAGCATAATTTCTTACCATTCACAGTCAGTTTGGCTTTATGAGAATAGTTAGAACCAAAGTGATTAGTAATAATACACTGATATTTTCCTTCATCTGTGAAATTCACATTGAAAAGATGAAGGACACTAGTATATTCCAGAGCTTCTCCAGCCTGTTGCTGATAACGAACAAAATTCTCAATATCAGCATCATATAAGACTTCACTGTCTTTGCGCCACAGAGCAGACATGGGTGAGTCACTGCTGCTCACCGCAGCGCACGTCAGAGTCACATTCATGCCTCTCAGAGCAACTGTGGTTTCAGGATGAGTTCTTATCTGTGGCTTGAGCAAATCATCTAAGAGGAAAAAATACAGGGCAGGAGCCAAGTCACTTATTTATTTTTGCTTCTACAGATTCAATTTTTTAAAACAAACAATATAACACTGCATTTCTGTTGACAAAATGTCAAGATAAGGTTGAAAGGGCCTACAGAACTAGAACCCAATTCCTTTACTTCAACATGAGGAAAATGACACCCAGAGGGTCAATGACTTGCTCTAAGATACGTAAGTCAGCAGTTCAGCCTGGACTGGAACCCAGGTTTTCAAACTCAGGGCTTAGTACTCTTTCCACCCTCCCTTATTGTCACTTAACGCTTAGAATGCACTGTCTTAAATACTACCAGTTATTGGCAAAAGAAAAACTTACATTAAAATTTAACTAAAATAGTAAAATTTCAAATATGTCAAAAGTCCAACTGAAGACTGGCTTAGGACTGGCTAATAAACTATGGATTCATAAATAATAATGTATTATTGAACTGATTCAGAGAAGCAGGTATATGAATTTTTAACCAAATGTTTTTACTCAGTAACATTTCACTGTGTCATATATAGGGTATATTTACATTTAAAACTAAGTAAAGTCAGAAGGGCATTCATGGCAATGTAACTAGGTTCTTTGCTTTCTTCCTTAACACTTGTTTTACAAATTTACAAATTTTACAAATTTAAAATCTGTAATAACAAGTTAAGTATTTTATGCACCTGAACTTCTAAATGTCCTAAGCATTTTTAAGTGATCTGGCAATATACAGGTATCTAAATGCTACTAGCAACACAGATACACTTATCTAAAAGTTCCACTGTGCAAAAGCTGAGAATTAGCTACTTTAAAGGAAATGTAAGTATAAAAGAAAAATCTCCAAAATGAGAATACAGATGTATACTTGAAATGATGATTAAGTGTTAGAATTAAGACAACTCATCTATGACAACTTGTCTATGTTCCTCTTCCCCTCCAAAAAACTGCCAAACCTTGCTGCTTTTGTCTCAAGAAAATGTATCAAAAGTAGAAACCAAATGAAATTGGTACATCCATACACTGTTGGTGACCACATAAACTAGTGCTATCTGTTTGAAAACGCCTGGGAGCACTTTTTCAAGATCTACTAAATATAAAATCATACTTTTGAATGAATTCATGCACAATCTCATCCTTTTTGAAGCAGGAATCTTATTAGATATTTATTCTAATGCTAACAATCCCCTAAAAAGAAAAGGCTTACATTCATAAAGATGCTATTATACTGACATTATTTTAAATGATTGCTTAAGAATACAGAGGAAAAAAGACTGCCTAAGTTATATTAAGTCAAAGAACACAAAATTTAAGCTACAATTACAATATTAGAGAAGAAAGTAGAGAAATGGAAACAAGCTAGTGGGAAAGCATTCTACTTTAAATTTTTTTAATTCTGTTAAGATAGTAAGAAATAAGATACAAAATTTAAAACAAAAATACAAACCACAGACAAAATCTTTCAGATCCACATTCAGGATGCTTTGCCCTGCAAGCCATTCAGGGTGTGCACAGCTTACATTCACAGAATGTTGAAAGTTATTATCAACCAACCACTGAAGCAACCACTTCAAATGGCAGTCACAGAGCAAACTGCTTGTGTTCAGAATCCTGTAGAAATAAAGAGGAAAATAACTGCTCTCTACTTTTCATTCCAAGTTTCTCCAGCATTAAAAGCTTACTACATATATGCTCACTTTTCTTGCCAAAAAAATGCCTAACCTGACTCTAACCATAAGAAAACAAATCCAAGAGGTCAACCTTGTTTCCTGAAATATGACAGTGTGGTGAAAGACACCAACAAAGGTGTTGGGGGATAAGGGATCTATTTTTAGTCTACAGGAAACTAAGGAGTCGTTACAATCAAATGTAAAGTGAGATACTTCATTACGAAAATATATCTACAAAGGACATTTTTGTGACACTGGGGAAATCTAAGTATCGACTGCCTATTAGGTATTATTTTATTAATGTTAATTTCATTAGGTGTGATAATAGTATTGTGGTTATGCAAGAAAATAACCTTGCATAGGAAATACATGCTGAGATACTTCAGGAGTAAAATGTCATGATGTCTGTAGCCTACTCTCAACTGGGTAAGCAAAGCGATAGTATATATACGTATATGAGTGTGTGCGGAAAAAGAGGGGGAGGGAGGGAGAGAAAGGGGGAGAAAAGGAAGGAAGGAGGGAAAGAGAAAAATACATAACAAATTTAGCAAACAGTTAAGAATTGATGAATCCAGGTAAACGGAATATGGATGGTCGCTGTGCCTTCCTTTCAATTTTCGAGGTTTAAAAAATTTCCCAAAGAAATTTGGGGAAGAGCTTACTATATATATTAGAACAAAGAGACAACTTTGTTGTGGAGAGGGTATAATTATTCTCAAATTGTATCATCAAGATTAAAAGCATTTCAGCCCTGTGGGAACATGTACTGCAACTTAAACTAAGAACCACTAAAAAATGGTTTGTGGTCATAACAGGCCTATAAAATACATTTGAAAAGTCAGGGTTTTCTTTAAATCACCCTTAAATGTCCCATCCCCTTGGAACCAGGTAAAGCAAGTGATTTTGACAATATTATAACCTGCTTTGTGTGCATCTCTAAAATCCTCAAGTAGTTCTACAGTTTGGTTTAAAAATACCTAAGATCCGATTCCAAAGAAGTTTCCAACAGTCTTTAAGGGTACCCCCAAAGCCATATTTTATCAAGGGCAATTTTAAGTAAGCAGGCCAAAGACTACCTTCTGCATTTAAGAATTCTTTTGCTATATGCATTCATTCATAGAGAAATATTTGAGACTACTATATGCCAGGCACTGTTCTAGGCTGTGGCACTATCGCCCGTGTATATTTAGACTCAAGCACTAAACAAACAAATGCAAAGTAGAGTTACAAAGTTAAGTCCTATCTGGGAAAAACAAAGCTGGGCAGAGACAGAAGGAAAGCAGCTACCACTTCAGAGACAGCAGCTACCAGTTTAGATAAAGCAGTCAGGAAAGTATTTTTTGAAGAGATGGCATTTGGGCAAAGACCTGAAAGAATCAGGGAAGCAAATCACGTGATCTGGGGTAAGAGTGTCACAAATGGAGGCCGATGCTTAGGAAAAGCATCTCCCAGGAAAAGCTCCAGGAAAAGAATGGGGGCCACTGACGCCAGAGCACAGACAGTGGAGGGACAGGGATGGGAAAGAGCTCCAAGAGCTGGGCAAGAAGGACCAGGCTATGCAAGTGCTTTATAAACTTAGGAGAGAACCTGCGTTGTTCTTTTCCTACATGTGCTGTAATACACTGGAAAGTTAAGAACAGAGGAATGATACGGTCTGTTTTATGCTTTCTTAGGTATAATGTAAGTTGGCTCATGAGACCTGGACTCACATCCTAATTTCACTACTTACCTTAGGCAAGATACTGAATGCCTCCAAAATCTCAGTTTCTTTTTCTGGAAAATGGGATTGAGAATGCCTACCTCAAAGATTGTTTTGAATAAAGCATTTAGCACAGTGCCTGGCCACAGATACCACAGAATCCACATTAGTTCCCTTCACTTCTCTACTTCTTTCTCATCTTTTCACTCTTCACAAGCTAATGAACCCTATCTTGCCAATGGAGTATATCCTGTGTCTTCTCCACAAGTATACGGAGAGATATACATCAAATACTAACAGTGGTTGTCTTTTGAGTACTGAGGATTTGGAGTCTTTCTCTCCCTTGGTTTAATTATCAAATTTTCTACCATGATTACATAATTTTAATGCAAAACAATTTTTAATTTATATTTGACTCTCCCATCTCCCCTCAATATTTTTGCAAAGCACTGTGAAGGATACAAAAGTACAAAGAGATATTTTAATAAATGGTGAAGTTGAATTCAGTATTATAAACCTGACTTAAATTTAAGAGCAACTAAAGAGAAACTAAAACTTCTCAGTTAAAAAAAGATCAGTATTAGAATTCCTGCATTAGTAGCCTATTCAAACCAACTCACAAAATTACCAAATGACTTTCTGAAGAATGAAACTACAGTATTTGCTTTCTCCTACTACATAAATTATATTTAAAACAGAGTTCTCTTTAGAATTAAAACTTTCTTGCTGGCCCTCAGATTATCACAACCAAAAAATGGTAATACTGATTTAATGTTATACAGTAAGTTATGCCTTTTCAAGTTCAAGTGAGCCTTAAGAGAAATAACTCAAAATATGTCAAGTGACCAAAAACAAAAACAATAAAAAAAAAAGGCACTTTAAAAATGTGGCAGAAAGTAACAAAAAATGATCTCCATATTTTAACTTTCGCTGTTATCTTATTCATGTCCTACTGTGTGCCAGGCTCTGCATGAAACATCTTCTCAAAAGCTTTCTAAAGCATTTAGGGAGGGAATCCTAACTATTCATGGCCTATTAGGCCCTACATGATCAAGTCAGCTTAACTCTCTGCCCTCATTTCCTATCACTTCCCCCCTTGCTCTTGTCTTCCAGCCACACCAGTGTGTCTGCCATTTTCAAGCACAAAAAGCAAGCTTCCACCTCTGGTCTTTTCACCTGCTCTTCCCTGTGCCTAGACTGACCTTCACCCAGTATAAAATGGCTTGCCACTTCATCTCACTAAGGGCCTGGCTCTAAGCTGTTATCTTTAGAAAAGCCTTCCCTCACTATTTTCAAATAACAATCCCTGTTACTCTGCACACCTTTGGCCCAGTTTTTTCTTCAGAACATTACCTGATGAGGTATCATATGCCTACTTGTTCACAATTTATCTTCCCTTTAGAATTCACTGCAATGTGCTGTGAGGACAGACTCTTTGTCTTGTTCACTGCTGCGTTTTTAACATTTAGAACAGTAACCTACATAGCAAATGACAAATATTTCTCAAACAAACAAATCATCTCATTTTATCCTCACATAACCTTGAGGACAGTGCTAGTCCCATTTTGAAAAGGGAAACGGAGTCTTAGGTTTAATATATAGTAATAGAGAATGAAACAAGAATCTAAACTTAGAGAATTTGAACTCACATACTTCTAGTGTATCACAAACTATATGTGGAGAAGGACCAGCTTTTTAAATTCTCAATCTGTTTTGATCAATACTTTTATAAAATTCAACGAAAGTGTCATAGTAATGTCAAATTGTTCTTAAAGTTTCTAAAACCGTGTGTTCTGAATTTCTGTCCTTATCTCGTCATGAATCCATTCTGGTCCACAGACCTCCCTTTGAGTAGCCTTCTGGCAAAACAAGATAAGTTGATATACCCCATTGATTCTCACCAGTGGCCAAATATTCAAATCACCAGAGCTTAAAATTAATAGCAGTGCCCAACTAACCACCCTTCCCCTGGGAAATTCCCCCCTAGGAAATAAGAATAATTTTTTAAAAATCATGAATAAAAAACGGTTAAAATGATATGCATTTTTCTATCACAACTATTCAATAGTTTTGGAACATTTTAGTAGTTTGAACAGATTACAGACATCCTCTCTGCCTGTTAAAATGAAAGTGCCAGATCACCTCCAAAAAATTATGTAATAACTGTAACCCACCCCAAGGTCAAAAAGGAAGAAAGGAATAAAAAGGGAACAGTAGGATAAACATAAAAGCATAAGGAGTAGTGCTAAGGTCTCTTTTAACTATAAGCATCAGCATCATAGGAAAAGAAATAGGTCTTGGAGCCACACACCCCGGGCTTTTCAATGTTGAGTTATTTTTAAATTACATCCAACCACCAAAATAACTGAATGTTAACACTTTCTTTTTTCCTGCCTGAATTTTGTGCTTTGGGAAATATCTGGGTCACATTCATCACACATACACAACAAGCATGGATAACGATCTAATTAGTGACAAAAGACTTAAGTTACTTACAGTTCTTTCAAGCGAGTCTGGGAAAAGGCATTTTCTTGGATAGACATTATAGCATTGTTGTTCAAATCTCTGAAATGAAGAGAAACGAAACATTCCCAGTCACCATTTCTACAATTAAGTCATATAAACACTTTAAATGGTCTTGAAAACCTCTGCTAATAGCAAAGATTATTTATATACTAATCAAAATGAATGGTAAATACTCACAGATGCTCAAGGGACTCAAGACCAATGAATGCTTTCTTTGTAACTGACTTAATCTGATTTCCTTGTAAGATTCTGAAATACAAACAAACCTTTCTAATAAAGCTCTCCACTAAACAAAATTAAGTTCATTCAAATAAACATTAACCTATAAAAGGTGAAAATAAGCTTAACATGCATTTTTAAGAACATTATGAATCTTTATTATCAACCAACGCAAAGCACAGAATAAAGGCGTCTATTAACATGTTGGTGCTCAATGAGGTACCTGTAATGACCACAGATAACACTGTGGTTTTCCATAATAAACTGGATCATATTCCCAGTTTCTCCCTTCTCAGCAAAAGATCATTCAGTCAAAGAAATTCAGGCAAGTGTAAAGCCTTGGAGACATTCTTAATGGGAGATCTAAAAATCTCACATGAAAGAATTCTCTTTTGCTAGTTAAATTACTCATAAATTTCACATGATTAAAAAGATCACTGGTTCAATTGTGGTTTCAGTGCATTTCTTTAACTTAAATTGAAATTTTAGTTCCACAAATAACTTCTCTTTAAGTGACCTTAGGAATGCTCTTTCAGAGAGAGTGCTCCACTATACACACACACACAAAAAAAAGAGATAGAGAGAAAGAAAAACAAACCAAAACACAAAAACATTAATAAACAACAAAGCTTCTTCCTTTAGTGGATGAGTCCAGAAGGCTGACTTTCCAGCCAGAGCAAACAGATACAATCCAATCATATTTACAACCAATTCTTGACCTTTGTAAACATACATAAATGTGAAAAATACATACAATTTAGTGAGACTTGTGAGTCCAGCAAAGGCTTCACTAGCATCTTCTATGGCCCAAGAAATTTCATTGTTTCTTAAGTTTCTACAAAAATGTCAAGGATAGACAGGTTATTTTAGTCAGCATGACCATCACACCATCAGCATCATCCTGACATAGCAATGTTAATTTTGACACTTTTATTAAAGGTTATTTATGATAAACACCCAATTCCTCTTTTTAAAGAATACTGAGATAAGCATGAAAGCACTAATTCTCATAAGCTAAGAATTAAGCCAACCTTGATAAATACGTTAATAGCTTGTAACTGTATTAGCATATTAGAAATTAGTCAAGGACCTACAAAAAGCAGGAGGATTCAAGATGCAAGGCGTATGGCTTACCAGTCTGATTTGAGACTGATGGGATTTGGGGTGACCCACACCTTCCCCTGAGACCTCAAACCTGACAAAAACTAATGTCAACAGAGAGCTTCACAGCTCAACAGCAATCAACACGACCCCTGGGAAGTAACAATGATATACCCATGTGCTAGAGTAATCACCCTGATTTCTTAAAAGAAAAAATACAGGTCTTTTAAGAATTCATTCTTCCATTCTCAGAGCACATGCAACTGCACTGCACCTTGTCCTCATGGAAGATTAATCAGTTAAAGATATTTAGTCACTTTTGTTCCTTAAGTCATCTCAGAACAAAGCACAAACCTTTTTGCTTTGTAAGACATATGTAAAGTTATGTGAATAATAGTAAGGAGACAGATCACTCTTCCCATTTAGCTATGTCTTTATTGAAGTGAAAGCTACAAAAGATCATCTTATTTTACCAATGAATAAACAACTGATGGCTCGACCCTGCAGGACGCTGTACTCCTCCACAGAACTCACTCACCAAAGAGAGTAACAAGTGTATCTACTCTGGCAAGAGCATTGATCCAAAGCCAGAATATTTCAGATCTGTTCCTAATTCTGCCTTAACTATCTTTGTAGCATTAGTTATTACTGCTGCAATTACTTTCCTAAGCTTTAATACCAAAAGTAATAATCAGTGTTGTACTGAAAGAACCTGTCTGCCATCCTATGCACTGCCAAAGGCTACAGCTGCTTCCAATATAAATTCCTAAAGAAATAAATTCCTGAGATTGCATTGATCTAATTTAACCTCTGATAATGTAGAAAAAAAATTATTTTTAATTTTTCAAGGTCAAATCTAAAGGAGAACTATTTCATTAAGTAAAAAAAAAAATCGAACACACATTTGTGCACCCATAGACACCTTTACAAAATCATCATGCTAGGTCCCAAAGTTCGGAACCTGCCTCTTTTCTAAGTCCATTTAGCAACTAAACATGATGACCAAAGAGTCCCCTATTCAAGAACCTTAACAATCTACAGATTCTACTAATTATTCTTACTCTTATCATGCTCTATGTTTCAGATTACTGTATCTCATTAAAATATCTCTTCATTCAATTATATTTCATGATAAGGATAAAACATTCAACTTACAGAACCACACAGTTGAAAATGCCTTTTGAAACTATCTAATCCTATTCACTGGACAAAGAGATAAAGAAAAAAATAACACCCAGGAAAGGTTAAGTGGTTCTGTTTGTCTGGTAGTAAAGTAAAAAATCACACGAGCTTTAGTATAAAAAAGACCTGGGTTCTAATCCTGGCCCAAATATTTACAAGGGATATGACTTTAAATAAATCATTTTAATCTCTTTGAACTTCAGTCCCCCAATATGGAAAAGAGCAGTAATATCCTAATACTCTGAAAGACCCTGACCCATATCAGATCATTAATAAATGCTATTTTTTTCTGTCCAAAATCATGCAGCAAATTGTTAACAGTAGCAGGTCTCCTGCCAGGGCTGTTCCCATAATACATGCTGCATCCTTCTGAATGAGAAGTGGTAGTTCTGGTATACTACTATTAGCGGAAGGTCAGAAGAGTAAGAAAACGTGCATTCTTGACACTAGCAACTATTTATTATTCCACAGTAAGAGATGCTCTGTTGTTTAGTTGATTCAGAATTCAAGTACAAGCTGAAATCACTAGAGATAAGTAAAATTTATGTATAGGGATAGAGATAAGCAATACTGTCTTGCCCCACAGAATAGAAGAACTGCAAAATATTACCATACATCAATGTGTAGATTCATTAGTTATTTTGCCTCACTGCTTTAAAAAAAAGTCAACAAAAAAACAAAAAGGAGAGATGTACTTACAGTGTTTGTAGATTGGAAAGAAACCTAAATACACCATCAGCAATGTGAGTGACTCTGTTGTCCCCTAAATTCAATCTCTCCAGTAAGCTCAGACCCACAAAGGCAGATTCATCCAGACGGGTCAACTGGTTATAGGACAAATCACTAAAAATAGGAAACATGGTAAACAAGGTAAAGCATTCACTCTCTTTTAGTTCAACTTGCATATGTTTACTCTACTTACATGATAAATTTAGGGCTTTCAAACTTCTAATAAAAAGGGATATTAGAGCTCATTACTGCCATGGGAATGACCTACTCAATCTGCTCTAGTCTCCAGCCCCCACTGAAGTCCCACCCCACACTCACAGTTCCGACAGTCTTTGGCAGAACTCCCACGCATCAGGGCTGATTCTTTCAACGGCATTCTGGCTCACATAGAGCTGCTGTAACATTCGCAAGCCGTACAACCACCCCTTGTTCACTTCTGTAAGGTTATTATGCTCCAGTTCTCTGCAGAATTAGAGAAAGAAAGGAGGAAATATGTTTCAAACAAGGCACTGCAATGGCAGATTCCAAAATCTTCATTAATGCTTGAACAGAGAGCCATACACTTTTGCTCAATCCAAGTGAACAAATTCTTTTCATAAATATGTTATTTTAGATTTAGTGCAAGAAAGCAATGAGACTGTCTAAAATGAATCTATAAAACAAACTCACCAAAAGATACAGTATACCTGGTTCTAGATAAATTCTGGTAATTTTCACCTACCAAACAGTAAGGGAATATAAACATTTTAGATGAAATGTTTGGAAAAATGATAACAAAAATACTGGTTAGATAACAAAGCTTAAATTTAACTTATTTCACATAAAAGCTAAAGTACTTTGTTATAATTAAAGTTACCATCCTAGCTGTTTAGCACTGAAAAGTCCCAGACTCCTTTCCTAACAATCTTCTATTCTAGTTCACAGTACTTACAATTCTTCCATGTTATCCAAGCCAAAAAAAGCTCCATCCTTAAGTTTGCTAATTCCATTCCGTTGCATTTTCAAAGATCTTAAGGAGTCAAGCCCTTGGAATGTGAGACCCTCCACAACTTTAATCTTGTTTCTTTTAAGTTCCCTTTAAAAAATTTTTTTACAGTCAGAAAACCGGTTTGCTGATTTGCCCTAATAAAAAGAAACAGACACTATAAGAAAAAAACAATCTTCTTATAATCCATCTATTCAGTTACTCACAAGAACTGGAGGTGAGGTAGCTTGAAGATCTTGGGTGGAATCATGCTAATTCTGTTCCTGTTTAACTTCACCACTAGTAAGGAACTTGACAAATTATCAAAACAACCAGCCTCCAAGATGGTTATCCTATTATTACTCAAATTCCTAAAATGAACAAGGTAACAACAAAAAAAATTTAATGAAACTAAATAAACATTCTACCACCAGAAAGCCGCCCCAAGTCTATGACTGAGTCCCAGTTCTACCACTTAGCAACTATAAACAACTTTACAAATCATGTAACTGCTTTGCTTCTTCAACACAAAACAAGGATAATGCCTACTTCATTTGGGCTGAAACAGTGTGAACATGTTTTGTAAACTGTAAAACACTAGTATACATGCTAATTATCATCATCATCACACAGAGTAAGCTGCTATTTACCAGACCACTACCATTTATCTTTTACAAAACTGTTAGTAAAACACAATCCACAACTAAATCTCAAAAATTGCCCTGGATGCTTAATATTTTCTGTAAATAGGATACTTTTTCTTCAAGGGCAGGCAAAAAACCCAAAAAATCTAAGGTTTTTTGACACAAGGTTTGTTTGACACAAGCAAAATCACAATAAACAACAGACATATCTGGGAAGATAAGTATCAATGAATAATTAACATGCACTTCAAAGTAAATCTAGTTTAAACTCTTATTTTACTTACAGATATTTAAGCTGCATTCGAGGAAATGAAGATGTCTTGATTTCTGATATTAGATTTGAGCTGAGATCTAAAGTTTCGAGAGCAGGGTAAAACTGGAACACTTCTGCATTTATTTCTGGGATTATATTATGAACTCTACAAAACAAAGATTACATTGAAGCTATTGCCAGGGATCCACCCTAGAGCACAAAAATAACTACGGTTAACAACAAGGGTCCCTAAAACAAAAATAAAAAAACTGTGTACTATTCACAATTTAAGTAAAAGACCTGACATCTTATTTACTTACAACGAGAGGAGAGTAATATTCGAAGTTGGTTCTCCAAAATACGGGATTTCTGTTAGTTCATTATAATTCATTTTCCTGGAGAGGAGGAAAAATAGATTTAAAAATTTAGTGAGGGAAATGCTACCTCTTGAGTTCTAGTTTCTAGCTAATACATATTCTTTAGAATAGATGCCACATTTGTAAAAAAGCCTATGACCGAGAATAGTCAGACTAAATGTATTCTACTGAGAAATTAGAAATTTTAATTAACAAGTTTTCATAGTATAGAACTATAATTTGATACCAACATTTGAAAGGTTAGGAAATATTTTGCAACACTATATATATTAAATTCCCAGCAAGGTTCTTTCAATAGTTATTTAAGTTATTAAATACAGTTTTAAAATATACACACACAAAATTTTGTTAAGCTACTCAAAGTTAGGGAAAGCTGTTTGAGACCACAGACCTAACAGATTATCTCAGTTGTTTTAGTAGCAAATCTAATGCAATCACATTTCACCAACCTGGTTTTCAATCACTGAGCAACCTCAACAATCTAGAATATAGAAAAGAAGCCAGGAGTAAAATGCCTCCAATCAACCAAATGAAGTAACGAAGTCCATGCAATATATAATAAAGCTCATGCACTTCCCACTGGGCATTTTCCTTTCCTCAGGGCCTACTCTTTCAGCTAATACACTTGTTAATTGTTTATTCAGTCCACAGCAGATTGGAGGTGGTCAATTTGAGGCAGGGAAGAAGAGAATGCAGAGACAATGAGAGCACGAAGTACCCTCTGTCACAAAGATATTCAAAAGAAAAACTCATCTGAGATTCTGGGGTGTTTAGTATAGAGGTAAACAGTGGTGCCTCTGAGAATATCACAAGGCAATAACTACGTTAATAATATTTTAGAAAATCCTCTCCAAAAACTACATAATAATACATTTCAGTACTAAAGGAAAAATGTCAGTGAAGTGGAATATTGAATTACATTAAACAACACACTCCAAATGATACCCAAAATATTGTATTTCATATAAATTTACTTCAGACATGACGCTTCCAACTCAGACAAGTCAAAAGGTAAAAAATAAATACATTTATACAACAGAGAGTTTTAAGGCTAAAATTCTGGCAAAAAAATTAATAAATATATATACACACACACACACACATCACTCTAAAGAGGGGAGAAATCTTACTTTAGGGCCCTTGTAAGTAGAACAGTATTTCTATGCAGTTTACAACTTGAAATCATCAACTCAATGAATAATACCCAAAGAGTATGTGATAGTAACAAAGCTAAACATGTTTAGGTTTCTAAACATAATTTAATCCAAAGTTTTTGTTTTCTTCAAAATTTGTTTTGACATTTCTGGACTGAATATCCTGAAATTTTTAATTCACCAAATCACCTCAAAGAATTTAATGTAAATTTAAACAAATAAAAATAACTCACACTTCTTGTAATGTTTGAGACTCCAAGCTGATGTTCCAGTTAGACAACCGATTATGACTCAAATCCCTAAATGGAGGACAAAAGACCATTCTTAGGTTAATGTTGGAAAGCACACTTCAAGGAAAGAAAAAACAATGAAACTAAAACAAGAATCTAAAAGCACTATCAAACATGAATCTGAGTAGCACAGATAGAAAACTGTTTACAAAGGATGAATAAAAATTCATCTGGATTTCAAAATAGCTTCTTCAGTTTTATTGAGGGCTTTTTAATTTTTGTTTTTACTCACTAGGAAATACATTCATGTGGTTCAATAATCAAGAAGTATATAAAGATGTACAGTAAAAAGTCTCCCACACTTTTCTCCAGTCATTCAACTTTCCTCCCCAACATCAACAAGTGAAGTTATATTAATACCATTTCTTTTATAGCCTGTCAGATATACCAGAAAAATTTTATACAAATGGTAGAATAATTTACACATTATTTTGCCTCTTGCTTTGTTCACTTAATACATCTTGTAGATCATTTCAGTGATATGGTTTCTTCATCCCTTCTAGTGACTATACTTTTTATTATAATGCACTATATTCTATATACTTTTGAAAGAAATACACACTTTTTAAAGTAATAAAAGGTAATATATACTTCTAAAGTAATATAAACTTCACATAATACATATTACAATATGTTATATATTACACTTTAACTATAGACAAACTTGAAGATGGACTGGATTTCACAAGTCAAGACAGTGAGTTTCTGTTTTAGAATTGAGGTTGACCACATCCCTGATAGAGATGCAGTCTTCCTTTAAAAAAAAAAAAAAGGAATCTAGCTTCAGAGAAGGGAAATTTATCCCACTTCAAGTTACCCTAACGATGATGATAGTGGTGGCAGCAACAGCTAACATTTATTAAGTGCCACGCACTCTTCTATGCACTTTAAACGTATTAACTGTCTAAATCCAGACAACAACCTTACGAGGCAAATACTTCTACAATCCTCACTTTCCCAACACAGAAACAGACGGAGAAATTAATAATTTGGCAATCCAAGGTCACAAAGCTAATAAGTGAGGAAGCTGTAATCCTGAAATTCCATCTCACTTCTTGTATTCTTGAAATTCCATCTCACCTCTATCGGATACAGCAGAGATTTCACTGATATTTAGTCATGAGTCTAAATATTTAAATAGGTTTAAAAATTCACCTTGATGCTTTCTGGCATCTTTTCAAGGCTGAGATGGAATCCAGCCCACACAAGCTGTCTGCCCAAGAGATGTATTATACATTACAATATGGCTAGCAATGGGGACACACTAGAGACACATTACAGATCACTTTATCTCACCGTGCCACCATGGGCAGCTGACAGATGCATGCAGTTTGAACGATGTCTCTATCTCAGCAGAACAATTTGTTCTCAGCTAGATTCTTGTCTGTGCATCTGTAAAACCTAGCCACTTTCATGTAAGAGCCTAATTTACACCATAATGTAATAACCAAGGCTAGATCCAACCATCACTTTTTCACATAGTTCTAAAACCTTTTTCATACAGTTCTAAAATCTATATTCTAAGATATGTGGCACCAGATATCAACTCAAGGACACTCATGAATGGAGTGATGTGCTGGAAAATGTTAAGAAATAAAAATATGAATTTACTCCACATAACAATCTTATATGCACTTTATTTTCTTAACTTTTAATTGGAGAATAATTACTTCACAATACTGTGATGGTTTTGCCATACATTGACATGATCAGCCATGGGTATACATGTGTCCCCCCATCCTGAACCCCTCTTCCACCTCTCTCCCATCCTATCCCTCTGGGTTGTCCTAGAGCACCGGCTTTGGGTTCCCCGCTTCACACATCAAACTTGCACTGGTCATCTATTTTATATACGGTAATACACATGTTTCAATGCCATTGTCTCAAATCATCCCATGCTTGCCTTCTCCCACAGTCTCTGTTCTTTACATCTGTGTCTCTCTTGCTGCCGTTATGCAGACACTTTCATCCAATTCACACTAGCTACTGAACAATAAACACAGAATTTCATATTAATACAAACAAAAAGATATTTATTTATTGTGGTGCTTCAACTGAAGAAGAAATTCAACTGTTCTAATTTAAGTTAGATACTCCATATTCTGCTTCAAGGTGGCTGGTCTGGCAAACAGAGCTAACATCATCTGTACAGCAGGCTACCATAGTATGATTTAATTCTATATCTCATGCTTTCTGGAAATTAGGTTTCTTTTCCTTTTACAGATTAACGGCTTTCATTTTAATCAGTGCCTCTAATGCCTTTCCAAACCCTAATCTCCTTGACAGTATAACTTTTGGCTGTACGATCCCCTACAGTTCTCTTACAGATGTCAATGATGACCAGACAATCATTTTTAAAGAAAACCATTATTAAAGGAATCTAAAGTAATCAGATGAAATTCAACTTATATATAGCATAAACCACTATGTATTCAGTATCAGCAAAAACTGTCCAGTGTCTCGACTGGGGCAAAGAATAATTTTCTCTGTATGTCTGGAGAACCTCTAAGGATTTTCAGTGGAACGCAAAAGATACCTGAAAAACTCTGGAGCCTCTCTACAGACTAATGCTGTCTTAAGAATATATGCCTCATAGAACCCCATATAATAAGGCTCTATGGACTTTTCTGCAACAAATCCACATGGTACAGATTAAAAAATACAGAAAACTGAAATTCACTCCCCGAAGTAGTACTATCATATAAAGCAACTGGTATAAATCATATAGCTGCTCTATCAAAATACCAGGCGTGTAACTACAATTATACGGATTGATCTGATCATCAGATATTTATGCAATAAGCATTTACTGAACCATATGCCAGGCACTGTGCAAGTGCTAAGGTTACAACCACTGTTAACTTTAGTAATCTTTTTGTCTTTTTCAAAAGCAGCATTTATACTACTCTGTGGAGTCACTTCAAAAGAGTAAACACAAATTCAACATCAACTCAGCTACTACCCTTCCCAGAAAAGGTGTAAATTAACTTTTTTATATCTTAATTTCACTCTGGCCTTTAATGTTACATGGGCATATGAAGGGGTTTCCCAAGTGGCAATAGTGGTAAAGAACTTGCCTGCCAATGCAAGAGACTTGAGTAGATGCAGGTTTGATCCCTGAGTTGGGAAGATCCCCTGGAGGAGAACATGGCAACCCACTCCAGTATTCTTGCCTGGAGAATCCCATGGACAAAGGAGCCTGAAGGGCTACAGTCTATGGGGTTGCAAAGGGTCGGACACAAGTGAAGCAACTTAGCACACCCACAGGCATATGGAGGTGTGTGTGCAAGCACACCCACTCACACATACACACACACACACACACACACACACACACACACACACGCTCTACATAAGCATGCCTTCCTTTTTTTTTTAAGTACTCCAAAAAGCCCAAAGAAGACAAATTTGAACACTTCAAGTATCAAATATAAAATCCTTAAGATTAACAATTTGAATAATTTTCAAAATTAAGGTCTCTCTCACTACTCTTGCCAATGGCCAGTCATTAATTTTATTTAGTTCAGTAAAACTAATGCTAGTTTGTTTTTTAAATGAAAGTCCTGAACTGGAGAACTGTCTTTCAAAGATTTTCTCCTCGAAGTATCCTTAAAATGCACTTAAATAGGTGAAGCAATTTAATGCCTCATAAACATAACCTAGAATCTAGCTTTCTAACAGTCAATAATCTTTATTTTTTAACAGCACTAACATCTGAATACTTATTGATATGATATTTGGATAATAAAGACTGGAGCAAAGGCCTTAGCTCAGTGTTATACTCATCTCTCACTCATGCTAATCTACAGGGATGCAGCTGTAATAAAAGATGAATTATTTAAGTTCTTGATATCCTGTGGAGCCAAAGGTGCCATTAATGCAGCCATTTAGCATCATCAGGGTGTAAATAATTTATAGGATGTGCACAGCAATCACAACAGTTTGAAGAGAATCAAGTTCTGCAAGCTAACTGCAAAGAAGTCCTGTAGCCCTGGAAACACTGGAGTTTTCCTCTGTCCAGTCATCTATGTACATTTTTGAGCCATCATCAATATTTTTTATTTTTCAGAATATGTAGCACTAATAGTTCTGAACTGTGAACTTCAACAATAACAGAATTTCTGATAAAAAGGCACTCTTGGCAAAAGTAATAAGATGGCAACAATATATATTAAGCCAAATAGTTTGGGTATGACAATGCTTTATGTATTTATCTGGTATAATTCACCCTTTCTTCTGTGAATGGAAATCCCTGTTTTGCTAATTAGAGTGTATCCAGAATAATCTACTTTTAAAAGTAATACTCAGGATTATCATTTTGGTGAATTATAGCAATATGATTTAACAGGCTGATGTTCAACCAGCCTTAAGGGCTCCTGGAGTACTTTAGTGTATGGAAACACTGTCTGTTTTTAGGTTTACTTTTCCTTTACCACTAACATCTGTATACAGAAGCTATTCCTTCTTGGAACTGCCACAGTCTTCCTGTCTCTAACAGTACTACCTGCATTTTCTTCTAATTTGTTGCTTCTTATCAACTATCATAGGCTAGAAAACCCGGTGCCTGTTAGAACTGTCCGAAATAGGAGTAAATGAGATAGATGTGTGAGAGAGTATGAGAAGCTCCTTTACAAATAAGTGCTTCCTGGAAGCATTTTTGCTTTTTTGGTTGAACTAGTCAATCCTAAATGAAATCAACCTTGAATATTCATTGGAAGGGTTGATGTTGAAGCTCCAAAACTTTGGCCACCTGATGCGAAGAGCTGACTCATTTGAAAAGACCCTGATGCTGGGAAAGACTGAAAACAGAAGGAGAAGGGGATGACAGAAGATGAGATGGTTGGATGGCATCATTGCTGATTCAATGGACATGAACTCTGGTGAACTCGGAGATGGTGAGGGACAGTGAGGCCTAGGGTGCTGCAGTCCATGGGGTAGCAAAGAGACGGACACAACTTAGCAACTGGACAACAAAATGCATCACTGGAGATATTGGGCAAATATTTTTTAGTATAAATAAGACTGTATTATGGCATGAAACACAATGCTACTCCAAACTAAAGTTTCTATCCTTCATTTGTATTATTTATTTGCAATACATTGTGTTACACTTTTTATATGAATACAAAAAGTGGGAGGTGGTAAGAAAATAGGAACATTAACTTCGAGAATAAGAGGTATATCTTATTTTCTTCCATTATCTTTCTCTGGGATCTTAATGATTGAAAAATACTGCTTCATTGTGGGGACTACAACAACAAAAAATACAAATTCTATAGTTACATTTAAGAATAGAGTTTCTGCATACCCAGTCTTTGTACCTGGGGCAAATCATTTAACCTCTCTAAACTTGAGTCTTATCTAAACCATTAAATAAGGAAACTATTAATAGTAACAACCTCAGTGGATTGCACAGATGATATAGATAAAATGTTTAGAATACAGGTCAGTGTGTAAACAGTAGGTGAGTACATAATTGTTGCTGAGTCACTCAGTCGTGTCTGACTCCATGGACCCCATGGAATGCAGCATGCCAGGCTTTCCTGTCCATCACCATCTCCTGGAGCTTGCGCAAACTCATGTCCATTGAGTTGATAATGCCATCCAACCATCTCAACTTCTGTTGTCCCCTTCTCCTCCGGCCTTCAACCTTTCCCAGCATCAGGTCTTTTCTAATGAATCAGCTCTTTGCATCAGGTGGCCAAAGTTTCGGAGCTTCCGCATTAATCCTTGTAATGAATATTCAGGACTGATTCCATTTAGGATTGACTGGTATGATTTCCTTGCTGTCCAAGAGACTCCCAAGAGTCTTCTCCAGCACTACAGTTCAAAAGTATCAATTCTTCAGCACTCAGCCTTCATTATGGTCCAACTCTCACATCCATACACGACTACTGGAACAACCACAGCTTTGACTGTATGGACCTTAGTAGGCCAGACAGTCTCTGCTGTAATGTCTCTGCTTTTTAACATGCTGCCTAGGTTTGTCATAGCTTTTCTTTCAAAGAGCAAGCATCTCTTAATTTCATAGCTACAGTCACAATCTGCAGGGATTTGGGAGCCCAAAAAAACTAGATTTGAAATAGAATGATAGTTCAACACTATCACCTCTTCTAAGTATTTATTTTTTTGTATACAAAGGCATAATCCACTTTCCAAGGTAAAATCTTCTTTTTTTTTTTTGGTCATGCCACACAATGTGGAATCATATTTCCCATCCCAGGGATAGAACCCTCTGCATTGGAAGCACAGAGTCTTCACCATTAGATCACCAAAGAAATCCTGGCAAAATTTTAATTAACTGAAACTACTCCCTTAGTTTATTAAACTTAGTAACTATATATTGCTTCTGAATTCCAATTTCATGAGAAAAATGCCAGTAATAAGGCAGTCCACCAAAGATTTTGTCAAATTACTGAGGTATAAACATACATCACAAGGGCTTTCCCAGGTGGCTCAGTGGTAAAGAAGCCACCTGCCAATGCAGGAGATGCACATTTGACCCTTGGGTTGGAAGATTCCCTGGAGGAGAAAATGGCAACCCACTCCAGTATTCTTGCCTGAAAAATTTCATAGACAAAGGAGCCTGACAGGCTACAAAAGTCCATGGGATCTCAGAGAGTCAGACATGACTAAGCAAGAAATCCATTTCACAAGATGTTTTAGAATAATCCAGTAATACTTCTAAGAATCCATTCTACATATACAGCCATATAATTATTAAGAGATATCTACCAGGAAGTTACTATAATAGCAAAACCATAAAATAAAAAGAAATCTAAATGTCCATTAAAACAATATCAATTAAATAACTTATGAAAGTTCCATACAATGGAAATTTCTGAAGCCAGTAAAAAGAATAGCATCAGGAATATGGTCAACAATATTGTATAACATTATATGGAGACAGATGGTTATCATGACACCAGACTTCTCATGGTGATCACTTCATAATGTACACAAGTGTCAAATCTTTATGTAGCACACCTGAAACTAACATAATACTGTACATCAACTATATATTTATACATAGTATATAGAACAGCATTGGGGGGTGGTCAAAGAAAAGGGAGGACCTTCAGGAAGGTTCCACCAGGGGGCGCCCCCTAGGGCTGCTGCTGCCAGTGCCTCTATCCTTGAGGCTGGCCACTGCTAACCCACGCCTCCACAGGAGACCTTCCAACACTAGCAGGGGAAGATAAGTGTAATGTCCCAAGAAATCATTAAAGAGATACTGGCCCCTTGTGGTCAATGTGGCATTATCTAAAATAGCCAAGATGTGGAAACTAAGTGCTCATTGATGAAAGGATAGAAAAAGGAAGTATAAGAATATATGCATATGTATGTGAATATAAATATATACACACATATATCTGTATTTATATATTTATATATATACATATATATATAATGTATATAAATTATATATATTTCTATATCTGTATTATAAACATATATATACAAATATTATTCAGCCACCAAAAAAAAAAGAACCCCTGTGATTTGTGACCAAAAAAAAAAGGAAAAGCCATATATGTAAAACTTTCTGGAAGTACACCCAAGAAACATTTAACAGTAAGCCTTCCTTAGATGGAACAAAGGAACTTTTCACTTTTCTATTTTATATGCTCCTGTACTATTTTAATAGTTTACCATAGCAAAGTATTGTTTAAAAATAAATTCACATGTAAAACCTATCTTTAGCCCAAGATGTGACTGGGAAAGATTTTAATTGTTACTTTTCAAAGAGATTAGGAATCTTCTTCAGAATAATGCCCTAAATTGACCCAATGAGGTTATGACATTGAACAAAGGAAAAAATAATAATCAGATTTTTTTTGTATTCCTAATTACTAATATACCTCAGTAAGAGCGTGTAAAATACATATATACTAGACTTAGTTTTTGGACTGACTTATGAAACAGTGAATTGCACTTTATATCCTGGTGTCTGGTCCTCAAATTTCAAGCCAATGAACAGCTGAATTTTTAGTAAGCAGTACAAAACCATGGCATACTAATCCCATGCTTTTACTTTTATTGGATATTAACTGCTTAGCAATATTGTGTTTCTACTGTACAATGAAGTGAACCAGCTCTATGTATACGTATATCCCCTCCCTCCTGGACCTCCCTCCCACCTCCTCTCCTCACCCCACCCATTTAGGTCATCACAGAGTAATCCCATGTTTTCAATTTTTTTTCGATTTACTCAATAAAATAAAAAATAATTCAGCAACAGCAGCATAAAGGCTGTTGCTTATATATGAAAATATACAAAAAGCTAAGATACGTTCCATCATCAGTTTCTGGGCATCAACTGGGTTCACATCTGTGTATCAGACTATTTTATGTTCGGACAGACTATATTTTATTATATTAGGCTGGTGCAAACATAACTTTGCGGTTTCAGACTATGAATTTTAAATCATTATAACTAGGCTCAAATAACACCTTTATTAGTTAAAATAGGAACCATTATCTTCAACACATTTTTGCCAAGAAGAACTAAATTTGTTTATTCCTGTAGCATAAACATGTGTGCTTTGGAATTTGACAAACTCCTGAAAACACCCTGCTAGTTGTAGAAGCAAAAGGTGGTCAAGATACTTTAAGAAGTGGTAGTTGGTTGATGAGAGGTCAGGTGAGTATGATGGACAAGACACAACTTCATAGTCCAACTCATTCAACTTTTGAAGCACTAGTTGTGCAACAATCAGTTGAGTGTTGTCGCAGAGAACTGGGCCTTTTCTGTTGACCAGAGCCAGTTCCAGGCATTGCAGTTTTCACTGCATCTCATCGATCTGCTGAGCCTACTTCTCAGATGTAAAGATTCTGCTGGGATTCAGAAAGATGTAGTGGATCAGACTGGCAGCAGAGCACCAGTGCCTATGACCTTTTTTTGGTGCAAGTTTTGCTTTGGAGCGTCTTCTCAGTCACAATCTGATGCTCTCATGTCACAATCCAATCAAGAAATGGTGCATTGTTGTCATGTAAAATAAGAGATGACACTTCAAAATGACAACTTTTTTGATTTGCAATCAGCTCATGAGGTACCCACTTACTGAGCTTTTTCACCTTTCCAATTTGCTTCAAATGCCGAATGACTGCAGAATAGCTGATGCTGAGTTCTTCGACAACTTCTCATGTAGTTTCAAGAGGGTCATCTTCAGTGATCCTCTCAATTGGTCACTGTCAACTTCAGATGGCCAGCCACTATGCTCCTCATCTTCAAGGCTCTCATCTCCTTTGCAAAACTTCTTGAACCACTACTGCACTGTATGTTTGTTAGGAGTTCCTGAGCCAAATACGTTGTTGATGTTGCAAGTGTCTCCACTGCTTTACAACCCAACATGTGTTGAAGATAATGGTTCCTATTTTAATTAATAAAGGTGTTATTTGAGCCTAGTTATAATGATTTAAAATTCATAGTCTGAAACCGCAAAGTTATGTTTACACCAGCCTAATATAATAAAATATAGTCTGTCCAAACATAAAATAGTCTGATACACAGATGTGAACCCAGTTGATTCCCAGAAACTGATGATGGAACGTATCTTAGCTTTTTGTATATTTTCATATATAAGCAACAGCCTTTATGCTGCTTATTTGAAGTCAAATAAGAAAATCACTCAAATTTGCTATTTGTCTAACATCATTTCCCTAGTCTAAAATAAATATAAAATAAACAGCAAATACAAGCCATTAGTAGAAAAAGCGAGAAATGTGTATTAAAATTATGTATCACATAACCACATTTATTTAAGAATGTATTCCAGTATCAAATGGCAAAATTCAACAATGAAAAACTGGAATACTTTTGCACCAACCTAATAAAGAAAGCTGAGCACTGAAGAATTGATGCTTTTGAACTGTGGTGTTGGAGAAGACTCTTAAGCGTCCCTTGGACTATAAGGAGATACAACAAGTCCATCCTAAAGGAGATCAGTCCTAGGTATTCATTGGAAGGTCTGATGTTGAAGCTGAAACTCCAATACTTTGGCCACCTCATGCAAAGAGTTTACTCATTTGAAAAGACCCTGATGCTGGGAAGGATTGGGTGCAGGAGGAGAAGGGAACAACAGAGGATGAGATGGCTGGATGGCATCACCAACTCAATGGATATGAGTTTGGGTAAACTCTGGGAGTTGATGATGGACAGGGAGGCCTGGCATGCTGAGATTCATGGGGTCGCAAAGAGTCAAACACGACTGAGCAACTGAACTGAATAATTATTAAGTTATTGTAAAGATTTTGGGAAATGAATAGATATACATCAATATAAGTTGTCTTATCACAATATTGGCAGAGAAGGCAGGTCTAATTAAAGCCAATCATCAGCTGGTTTCTCATTATTAACATAATCCATCATTCCTTAATACTCACGTAGCTTAACCTGGCACCATGTCTAGTATCTCTTCAAATATGCCTAATTATGCTCAGGGTTGGCTATGCTTTTCAGGCTGCAACCTGCCAAGATTCTGATTATATAAGCAGGATGTCATAATGATTTTGAAAAGGAAATACAAAAAATAAAAATGTATAAGAGAAATCCAAAGTTAAGAAGCATTTAGCAACAAACTTATTTACATCACACTTCATTAATGTTGCACTGTTTATGGTTTAACTTTTAAACTATTCATCACTACTAGCAATTGATAGTTATTCTAGTATTTAAGTTTATTACAAACAACATAGTTACAGTATCTTTTTTGGAGAAAAGGTAGAGAACGACAAGAGAAGCATTGGAAAAGAATACACACACTTAAAAAAGGTTTACAGTAAAGTAAAAAAAGCTTGCATCTTCTATTCTGGTTTTTATTCCAAATATGAAATTAATAATTTGGATGGAATCTAATTACTTAAATTGCTTTTTTTTTTATTTGTACCAGCAGAACATCTTAACATTTTTGATGACTAGAATAATACAGAATAAACAAGCTGTGTCATTTAGTTTGGCATAAAAAAGAAAACATAACATACAAATGCATTCAGTTTTTTTTTAAACATTTTTGCTAATCTCTTAATATGATTTGTTTTCTCTACTGCTTAAATGCCAGTTTTCCATTAGGATTAAAGAGTCCTTAATAAAGAAAGTATACTATATAAAATGTCATGAACCTAAGATGAGGGAAATGTATTTTCTAGCATAGGGAAGCCAAATGATTATCTTAATGTACAAATAATTCTTTGATTACTCATGCGATGATTATATATGTTGTATATAAGGAAATGAAATACTTTTAATATAATAAAACATAATTAGGACAACAATCTCTATAAAAATAAAAGTGTTTTCCAAAGCATAAAGGACTTTTAAAGAATTAATTAAAGCAAAGATCTTTCAATTAACATTCAGTAAGCAACAACCATTTATGGTTCAGCGGTTCTTCACCACCAGTATACATCAGCATTACCAGGGAATACCTAAAACACTGATACAGGGGTCTTCTTCAAACCAATCAAAGCAGAATCACTGGTGTGTGAGACCCAACCATTGGTACTGTGCTAAGGTTCTCCAGTAGTAGTCTAACCGCAGCCAGTGCTGAGGACCACTGCACTTCTCCAGAAATCTAATACCCAAAAGGATGCTCTGCTAAGATTCTTTCTTTACCTTTTCTCGCCTTACAATAAACCTATCAACAAATATTTGACATCTACCATATGCCAGGTACTGCACTAAGTAGCACAGAATAAAACAGGCATTTAAGGAGTTATACAATCCCCCTTGGAGTTTATAAGATCACTTTAAGATAAAAGTCTCAAAAAAAAAAAAAAAATGATAAAGTCTCACTGACACCAAAATGTCACTAAACAGTATTCATTATCAAGATAAAATTCCTAGTTAATCCCTATTTGCATACAGGAAGGTAGGAGAGAAGAGGCAGAAGAAAGAATGGATGGTTTTCTATTTAATTCGCCTCTGTTTTGCTTATTTCTTTTAATAAGAATATATGCCCTTTTGTAATTTATACATGTTTTCTAAAATTAGATTTTAAAAGTGAAGTCTTGGATAAACACAGCAAGACATACTAGGAGATTGGTGGATAGCTCCTTGGATATCTCACTGGAGAAGAGAGTCAGGAAACAGGTTTAGGTAAGGGAGTCTATGGGATTCCCAAGTGGTGGCAGTGGTAAAGAACCTGTCTGACAATGTAGGAGCCATAAGAGAAGTGAGTTTCATCCCTGGGTTGGGAAGATCCCCTAGAGGAGGGCGTGGCAACCCACTCCAATATTCTTGCCTGGAGAATTCCATGAACAGATGAATTTGGTGGGCTACATACAGTCTGTAGGGTTGCAACAAGGTGGACACAACCAAAGCAACTTCACAGGCAGGGGAGTCTAGCAAGGTAAAATGACCCTAGGTTTCCTTACCACTTTTCAACAGTAGCCTTGTCTGTCTTTCTTTATCTCTTAACTACTGTTCCCTTGCCCAGCAAGATCTTGTCAAAAAGACCAAAGGTCAAAGATAAAACTCCTCAAAGATACACTAAGCACACTACTCTCCTCCTTCCAAGTGGTTCTAACACCTAAAATTAAGTTGTCATTCAGGACAAGGGAAGCAGTGGAGGCAAAGTTAATATTAAGAGAATCAAATTATACAAAGAAAAGCAATTAAAGCAATATGACTTTCCCCTATCAAATTAACAAAAAATAATTTAGATGAAACCCAATGCTAGGGAAAAGTGTGATAAGAAAGGCACCCTCAGTGTCCAAAGGAGTTTAGATGGTAAATCCAAAGAGCAAGGAGAGAGAGGAAAGCCTTCTTAAGTGAACAATACAAAGAAATAGAAGAAACCAATTAGAGATCTACTAAAGATCTCTTCAATAAAACTGGAGATACCAAGGGAACATTACATGCAAACACAAGCACGATAAAGGACAGAAATGGCAAGGACCTAACAGAAGCTAAAGAGATTAAGAAGTGGCAAGAACACACCAAAGAACTATACAAAGGTCTAATGACCCAGATAATGTGTTCACTCACCTAGAGCCAGACATCCTGGAATGCAAAGTCAAGTGAACCTTAGGAAGCATTACTACAATCAAAGCTAGTGGAAGTGTTGGAATTCCAGATGAGCTATTTAAAATCCTAAAAGATGATGCTGTTAAAGTGTTGCACTCAATATGCCAGCAAATTTGGAAAACTAACCAGCAGCCATACGGCTGGAAAAGGTCTGTTATCATTCCAATTCCAAAGGAAGGCAATGTCAAAGAATGTTCAAACTACTCTACAATTATGCTCATTTCACATGCAACCAAGGTAAAGTTCAAAATCCTTCAAGTTAGGCTTCAATATATGTGAATCAAGATCTTCAGGATGTAGAAGCTAGATTTAGAAAAAGTAGAGGAACCAGAGATCAAATTGCCACCATTCTTTGGATCATAGAAAAAGCAAGGGAATTCCAAAAAAAACATCTACTTCTGCTTCACTGAATAGGCTAATGCCTTTGACTGTGGATAACAGCAAACTATGGAAAATTCTTAAAGGGATGGGAATACCAGACCACCTTACCTGCCTTCTGAGAAATCTGTATGTAGGACAAGAAACAACAGTAAGAATTGGACATGGAACAATGAACTGGTTCAAAGCTGGGAAAGGACTACATCAAGGCTGCATACTGTCACCCTCCTTATTTAACTTATATGCAGAGTACATCATGCGAAATGCCAGGCTGGATGAAGCTCAAGCTGGAATCAAGATTCCTGGGAGAAAAGTCAAATACCTCAACCATGCAGATGACACCACCCTAATGGCAGAAAGTAAAGAGAGCCTCTTCATGAAGATGAAAAGGAGAGTGAAAAAGCTGGCTAAAAACTCAACTTTCAAAAATCTAAAATCATGGCATCTGGTCCCACCACCTCATGGCGAATAAATGGGGGAAAAATCTAAAGAGTGACAGACTTCACTTTCTTGGGCTTCAAAATCACTGTGGACAGTGACTGCAACCATGAAATTGAGACACTTGCTCCTTGGAAGAAAAGCTATGACCAACCAAGACAGCATATTAAAAAGGAGACATCACTTTGCCAACAAAGGTCTATATTGTCAAAGCTATGGTTTTTCCAGTAGTCATCTATGCATGTAAGAGTTGGACCATAATGAAGGCTGAGTGCTGAATGATTAATACTTTTGAACTGCAGGGCTGGAGAAGACTCTTGAGAGTCCCTTGGACAGCAAGGACATCATACCAGTCGATCCTAAAGGAAATCAACCCTGAATATTCATTAGAAGGATTGATGCTAAAGCCGAAGCTCCAATACTTTGGCCACCTGATGCAAAGAGCTAAGTCACTGGAAAAGACCCTCGTGCTGGGAAAGATTGAGTGCAGAAGGGAGCAACAGAGGATGAGCTGGCTGAATGGCATCATCAACTCGATGGACAGAAGTCTGAGCAACCTTCAGGAGACAGTGAAGGAAAGAGTAGCCTGGAGTGCTGCAGTCCCTGGGGTCACAGAGTCAGACATGACTGAGTGAGTGAACGAAAAAATGTATATGAAATCCAATTAATCTAGTCCAGCAGTGGTTCTCAAAAACATGATGAAGTTTCCACCAGTCAACAAGAAATAAAAATAAAGTCAAGGTTACAAGTTTTCCATAAAGCTGAATATTGTTAATCTACAGAATTGCCCTTAACTCTAAAATCATGTATTTCCTAATTTTTTGATGCTATCATGATCATCAGTTCAGTTGCTCAGTCATTTCCGACTCTTTGCGACCCCATGGACTGGAGCACGCCAGGTTTCCCTGTCCATCACCAACTCCTGGAGCTTACTGAAACTCGTGTCCATCGAGTCGGTAATTCCATCCAATATTCTTATCCTCTGTCATCCCCTTGTCCGCCTACCTTCAATTTTCCCCAGCATCAGGGTCTTTTCAAATGAATCAGTTCTTCACATCAAGTGCCCAAAGTATTGGAGTTTCAGCTTCAGCATCAGTCCTTCCAATGAATATTCAGGAGTGATTTCCTTTAGGATTGACTGGTTTGATCTTCTTGCTGACTAAGGGACTCTCAAGCATCTTCTCCCACACCACAGTTCAAAAGCATCAATTCTTCAGTGCTCAGCTTTATAGTCCAACTCTCACATCCATACACGACTACTGGAAAAACCATATCTTTGACGAGATGGATCTCTGTTGGCAAAGTAATGTCTCTGCTTTTTAATATGCTGTCTAGGTTGGTCATAACTTTTCTTCCAAGGAGTAAGCATCTTTTCATTTCATGGCTGCAGTCACCATCTTCAGTGATTTTGGAGCCCCAAAAAATAGTCTCTCACTGTTTCCACTGTTTCCCCATCTATGTGCCACGATGTGATGAGACCAGATGCTATGATCTTAGTTTTCTGAATGTTGAGTTTTAAGCCAACTTTTTCACACTTCATCAAGAGGCTCTTTAGTTCTTCTTTGCTTTCTGCCATAAGGGTGGTGTCATCTGCATATCTGAGGTTATTGACATTTCTCCTGGCAATCTTGATTCCAGCTTGTGCTTCATCCAGCCTGGCATTTCACATGATGTATTCTGCATATAAGTTAAATAAGCATGGTGACAATATATAGTCTTGATGTACTCCTTTCCCGATTTGGAACCAGTCTGTTGTTCCATATACAGTTCAGCTTGACCTGCATACAGATTTCTCAAGAAGCAGGTCAGGTGATCTGGTATTTCCAGCTCTTTAAGAATTTTCCACAACTGTTGTGATCCACACAGTCAAAGGCTTTGGTGTAGTCAATAAAGCAAAAACAGATGTATTTCTGGAACTCTCTTGCTTTATTGACGATCCAACAGATGTTGGCAATCTGATCTCTGGTTCCTGTGCCTTTTCTAAAGCCAGCTTGAACATCTGGAAGTTCATGGTTTACATATTGTTGAAGCCTGTCAGCATTACTTTGCTAGCATGGGAAATGAGTGCAATTGTGCAGCAGTTTGAACGTTCTTTGGCACTGCCTTTCTTTGGGACTGGAATGAAAACTAACCTTTTCCAGTCCTGCGGCCACTGCTGTGTGTCTTTCAAATTTTCTGGCATATTAAGTGCAGCAATTTCACAGCATTATCTTTTAGGATTTGAAATACCTCAACTGGAATTCCATCACCTCCACTAGCTTTGTTCGCAGTGATGCTTCCTAAGGCCCACTTGACTCTGCATTCCAAGATGTCTGGCTCTAGGTGAGTGATCACACCATCATGGTCATCTGAGGCATGAAGATCTTTTTTCAATAGTTCTTCTATGTACTCTTACCACCTCTTCTTAATATCTTCTGCTTCTGTTAGGTCCATACCATTTTGTGGTGTAAGATGGTGGAGTAGAAGGATCTGTGCTCATCTTTTGGGAAAATTGCAAAACTACAACTTGCTACTGAACAACCGTCGACTGGAGAATGCTGGATCTGACCAAAAAAAGATACCCCACGTCCAAGGGCAAAGAAGAAGCCCCAGCAAGACGGTAGGAAGGGCAAAATCACTAAAATTTAGCCTCAAACCCTATACCTGCCAGAGACACTCAGAGGGCTCAATCAAACCTTGGGCACACCAGGACCCAGAGACCCCACAGAGACTGAGCCAGAACTATATTTGAGTGTCTCCTGCGAAGGTACTGGTCAGCAGCGGCATGCCACAGGGGCAGGAGCTCTGGGTGCAGCAGACCAGGGTATGTTATAAGCCCTCTTGGAGGAGGTCACCACTAACCCTATCATAAAGTTGCCAGAACTTACACAAGACTGGGGAAACAGGCTCTTAGAGGGCATAAACAACCTTGGGCGTGCCAGGACCCAGGAGAAAGGAGCAGTGATCCCATAAGAGACTGACCCAGACTGCCGGTGAGTGTCTAGGAGTCTCCCGTTGTGGAGTGAGTTGATGGTGGCCTGCTGCAGGGTTGGGGGCACTGAGTGCTGCAGTGTTTGCATTGGACCTTTTAAAGCAGGTCACCATTATCTTCATTACCTCCACCATAGTTTGGCCTCAGGTCAAACAGGGAGGGAACACAGCCCAGCACATCAACAGAAAATTGGATTAAACATTTATTGAGCATGGCCCCACCCATCAAAACAAGACCCAGTTTCCCCCTTAGTCTCCCTCATTAGGAAGCTTCTATAAGCCTCTTATCCTTCTCCATCAGAGGGCAGACAGAATGAAAACCACAATCACAGAAAACTAAACAAACTGATCACATGGACCACAGCCTTGTCTAATTCAATGAAACTATGAGCCATGCCATGTAGGGCCACCCAAGACAGACAGGTCATGGTGGAGAGTTCTGACAACACGTGGTCCACTGGAGAAGGGAATGGCAAACCACTTCAGTGTTCTTGCCATGAGAATCCCGTGAACAGCATGAAAAGGCAAAAAGAAAGGACCCTGAAAGATGAACTCCCCACATTGGTAGGTGCCCAAAATGCTACTGGAGATTAGTGGAGAAATAACTCCAGAAAGAATGAAGAGACTGAGCCAAAGCAAAAACAACACCCAGTTGTGGATGTGACTGGTGATGGACATAAAGTCCGATGCTATAAAGAGTAATATTACATATGAACCTGAAATTAGGTCCATGAATCAAGGCAAGTTGGCAGTGGTCAAACAGGAGATGGCAAAAGATTGAACATCAACATTTTAGCAATCAGTGAACTAAAATGGACTGGAATGGGTGAATTTAACTCAGAGGACCATTATATCTACTACTGTGGGCAAGATTTCCTTAGAAGAAATGGAGTAATCATCATAGTAAACAAGAGTCCAAAATGCAGTACTTGGATGCAATCTCAAAAATGACAGAATGATCTCTGTTCGTTTCCAAGGCAAACCATTCAATATCACAGTAATCATGACCACAAAAACAAATAAATGTTGGAGAAGAGGGGTTCTATTGCCCTTACTTGAATCAAACAAAAAAAACTGACTAATACACCTGGTCGTTCAATTCTCTGTGTATGGGAGGTGGTAGGGGTGTAAAACCAGAACAATGTGATACAGACCTATGCACTCATGAAAAATCCACTGAAATTTTAAATAACCAAATAAAATTTAGAAGTTTCTGACATACAGATGTAAAGACAGTATCTAGGGAATTCCTTGGTGGTCCAGTGATTAGGACTCAGTGCTTTCACTGAGGGGCCTGGCTTCTATCCCTGGTCAGGGAACTAAGATCCTACAAACTGAGTAACATGACCAAAAAAAAACCAGTACCTATAACTGGTACAACCACTATGGAGAAAAGTATGGAGATTCCCTAAAACACTGAAACTAGAACTACCATATGATCCAGCAATCCCACTCCTGGGCATATATCCCGAGAAAACTACAGTTTGAAAAGATACATGCATCCCAATGTTCACTGCAGCACTATTTACAACAACCAAGACACAAAAGCAACTTAAATGTCCACTGACAAGAGGCTTGGATAAAGACAATGTAATACACACAACACAGTGAAATATTTATTATTCAGCCATAAAAAGGAATTAAATAATGCCATTTGCAGCAACATGGATGGACCTAGAGATTTTCATACTAAGTGAAGTAAGTCAGATAGAGAAAGGCAAATATCACATACCGCTTACATGTGGAATCTAAAAAAGAAAAAAGTACAAATGAACTTATTTACAAAACAGAAAGAATCACAGACTTTGAAAACAAACTTATTGTTACCAAAGGGGAAACATGAGAGGGAAAGATAAATTAGGAATTTGGGATTAATATACACTATATATAAAATAATCAACAAGGACCTACTGTACAGCACAGGGAACTCTACTCAATATTCTGTAATAATCTACATGTGAGAAGAACCTGAAAAAGAATAGATATATGTGTATGTATATATATGTGTATATATATATAATGAATCCTTTCGCTGTACACTTGAAACACTGTAAACAACTCTAATATAAAAACAATTTTTTTAAGACAGCATCTAATAATAAAGTTTCTGTCCAGAAAAAAAAAAATGTTATCTTTACTCACACACATAATGCTCCTGATACCAGACATTTGGGGGGTTTTCCCCCCAACACGAACCAATTCTCCAACAGCCACTGGATATCCCGCGATTCAATTCTGACACTAACTAGAGTTAGTGCAGAACCCATGAGTTAAGGGTTTAGTCCCACAAGACTGCCCCATCCCCACTTCAGACACCAATCACAAACAGAAGGTCCCCATGTCACCCACAACTTCTGTCTGACTTGGCTACAAACTGGAGGTTTCCATGACCCCCTCCTTGGATTCAAATACCTGCTAGAACAGTTCACAGAACTCAGGAAAACACTTGTGTTTACTAGTTTACTATATAAGAAACTATGATAAAGGACTCAGATAAACAGTCAGATGAAGATACACACGGGGGAGATCCAGAAGGGTCCAGTGCAGGAGCTTTGGTCTCCGTGGAGTTGGGATGCACCACCTTCACAGCATACCTACCAGCAGGTGTGTTCATCAACTCAGAAGCTCTCTCAACTCCATACTTTCAGGATTCATCACACAGGCATGATCAAGTACTACCTCAATCTCTACCCCTTCTCTTCCTTCAGGAAGATGGAGGGAGCAGGGGAATGCAGCTGAAAAAGTTCCAAGCTTCTAACCACAGCTTGGTCTTTCTGGTGACCAGCCCCCATCCTGAAGCTATCTGGAGCCTACTAACAGTTACCTCATTAGGTCAAAAGACACTCCTATCACCCAGGACATCCCAAGAGATGTAGCTCTGTGTCAGGAATCGGGGTCAAAGAACAAATATTAGACCAGTAGGCATTCCAAATACTCTTTTCACTTTGGAAATCACAGGGGTTTCAGGAGCTCTGTGCCAGGAACCAAGGGCAGAGATCAGTCCACATATTTTCTGTTATTTCACAGACCACACTCCTGGTCTCTGGCCAACCCCCCCTTACAGCATAATGACAACACAACTCAAAAAAGACACTGGCACATTGTTAGAATGCCATTCAGTCATTAATAACTGGACCATCCATCATCATATGTAATGAAAGATAATTTCCAGGCAAGGCCACTTGGGTTTGCAGGCTTCCAGTTAATCTTGTTAGGTTCCAAATGCAGGTATGATCTAGGCAAATACATGATTTCACTCTTTTAGTTGTCTGGTGTAACTGAACTAAGATATGATACCATCTACTACTCTGAGCCCTTCTGAGGTGTTAATATTGGACTTCCCTCACTATAACAACCCATTTATTCGTTTACCTTCAGCTCTTCCAACCCAAACTCTTCCAACTTTAGAAGAAACATCAGGTTCAGCCACTGTGCTGATCTAGATAGCAAACAGCAATACTAGTTTAGCAAGTTCCTCCCCTTCAATCCACTCATTCATTTAGGGTAAGGTTATATAGGTACAGAACTACAGGGCCATTTCTACCACCAGGCAATATACATTCACTGTTGATCTCAATTTTGCGAGATGGAATTAAAGCACAACACACCCCACTAGACACTTAGGAACCTTGACCCCAAATTTTAAATTAGAGTTAAGTTTCTTGGCTTAAGAATCATCCATTTCCAGCACTTATATTTGCAGCCCTGGTCCTGGTAACCACTGCATCAAGCAGGTGAAAAAAGCTGATATGATATGGGCTTTTCATACCAGCATTCTTCACCCTTGGTAAGAATTGCAGTCATTCCATATCCTCTTCCCAGCCTCACCAAGAGAGAACGCTATAAAGTACAGCCACTCCTTTAACCACACCCCCATGTTGTGAGTACACTTTGATGGTATATAATAAGCCAGCCCTTCACATCTTTATCTCCCCCATCTTAGGTAACCAATGTTTTAATTGCCCATTCCAGTTCTCCATCAAATTAGTACCCTGAGGAGGATCTCTCCCTGCCCACTGTTGGGACATTATGGGCTATAAGGTATATTCTTTGGTCTGAAGAGATGGTGGTCAGCCATCCAAATTGGTACAGTTATCTTCTCTTCTGGTTCTTTTAAAGCACTCTTAAACATTGGCATCTACCATCAAGTAAGCAAAGTCTGGTCCAGAGTCAGTGTCTACTCTATCAGGACTCATTTGCAGCCCCTCAGGCCTACCAGCACCAGGCTCACTTACCAGCTACGTTCAAGCCTTTCCACCAGAGCAATCTGACATAACCATCTGCTGTCTTTGTCTCTTTTGCCTGAAGACATAACATTATTCTGTCAATGATTACTGTCATTTTGTGCCTCAGGGGTACAAGAGAATTATGTCTATAGATTCAGACTATCTCTTCATTCCTGCAGTGTCCCATATCCACTCACTCAGGGACCCAGGTGGCCACCTCAATAAAGCACACATATTTGTTTATTGATCCTAATCACCTTCTGAACCTAGAAGGGGCTTCTCCAGATGGGCATCAAGAAAGTCCTACTTTAATGCACCCTTCAAATTCCCAGAGGGCTCTGCCCCTTAAGGGCATCCCTTAAATAGGCTAGGTTTTCACTGCTCTTCTGCCTGACCATATGGCCTGGCCACAGGCCACTGCCCACAAGTCAAACTCAAACACAGAGGTTTTTTACCACTGTTCAATTCTTACTCTAGAAAAGAAGAGGAGTCTAGGAAAACAGTATGCAATTCAACCCACTTAGCTAATGTCCTTACCTTCTTCAGTCAATGGTGGCCTTCCAAATAGGATGCTGTCCATTCACCTTGCAACTGTCATTCACAAACTAAGCAACTCTTGTTGGTCAGTTATAGGACACTGCTAGGTGACAACAGAACCCAGGAGCTCCTCACACAGTACCAGAGCCAGTCCTAGGGGAAAAGAGGCTCCCTACTCTTCAGGATCTCCTCCTCACACTCCCCAGGCAGTATGATCCTGTGTAAACAATTTCCACTTTATTACTCTTCTGGGCACTGCCCTCCCCAGGAGTGTTTATCAGACATTATGCAAGACATCATGACTATTTCACATTTCAAGATTACTTTATGAGTTTTAGTCATAGTGGCAGTTTCAATTAATGTGCAATAGCAAGCCAATAACTACCCTTCAACTGGGAATTCTGCAGTCTAAAGTCCTAGTAGTTGTTGCTGGGAGGCATTCAGGTAAACACAGGGTTATCAGAGAATTTGTTCATACCAACACTCCAGCTTCTACCCTATGTTGTGTGGGCTTGGTCCATCTCATTGGTTCCCACTTAGCAGGTCCAATTAATATTGCTTGAAGGGTAGATTTACATGCCTTCTGTTTTATGATACTATGTGGTAGAGGAAACATTCCCTGATCAGATACAATGTTCATCCTCATTATATAATCAGGTAAAAAGTCTAATCAAACATATCATTCTCCTACAAACTTTCATCTGACATTCTTAACTGTAGCCTCCACTAGGGCTGATATTAACAGGTTTTCATTTTAGAATACTAAGTAAGGGAAGCAATCCCCATCCAAATGTAAACACCCATTCCCATAAAATATTCAGATAAAGGAGATATAGCTTTTTTACATAAAGTCTGTTTAAACATTCCTACTTTCACAATCCTATCAACTCTCATGTTTTTATGTTCTCAGCTGCATCAGGTTTCACAAATGGTTTTGGTACCACAGGGCAAGAGGCTCTCCTATAAAAAATCCTGGAGAATTCTCTGCCTTCTGACCATTATCCACTCTACTGCAAAAGGTTTCAGGGTACTCCCACCACAGGCTGAGCCAAGGAATCCTGGTCCTCTTTGTCAAATTTTTTTTCATCCATGTGACAAAGCATACGGAATACTAGTTCCCCGACCAGGGATCAAACCTACACTCTTTGCAGTGAAAGTGGGAAGTGTGGCATCCCAACCACTGGACTGCCAGGGAAGTCCCCCTTTCAGTCAATTTTTATCCCATTTAATCTGCCTAACCAATGACTCAAGCATTTGCTGGTCATGTTTCTCACTCCGTCTTTGGACTTTTAGACTTCTTCAAACTAAAAAGAGCAGATTCAAGGACCTTTACTCTTCAGGGATCAGAAAGAGGTCCCTTCAGTCTGCCCAGCCTTGGATAGTGCAGTATTAAAGCCTTTGCTTCAACCCCATTAAAAGTCTGTTTTATTCATCCCATTTCTTAAAAGTCACCTAAAGCCTTCCATTCTCCATTCTGCTTTCCATGGGTTGGATTGCATGATTCTTCCCTATTTCCTTTGTTTTGCTAAAAATATTTGCTTTATTCCCCACATTTCTAAAACCCATTTAAAAATGTTCACCTTGCTAAGATCAGTTCCTTGACTCTCCTTTGCCTTTCCTCATTATTACTAACCTAATATTTTTACTGGCATCTATGTAAGATCCCTTGTAGCTCAGTCGGTAAAGAATCTGCCTGCAGTGCAGGAGACCTGGGTTCAATCCCCGCGTTGAGAAGATCCCCTGGAGAAGGAAATGGCAACCCACTCTGGTATCATTGCCTGGAAAATCTCATGGACAGAGCTGCCTGGTGGGCTGCAGTCCACGGGGTCACAAAGAGCCAGGCAAGACTGGGCAACTAACACTTACTTACTTACTTATGTAAGATCCAGAGGGTAAGCTGAAGCAGCAAATGCAAAAGGCTTCCACATGTGTCCCTTGGCTCTGCAGCAGTAAGGTTATATGGGGTGCCCATATAAGAATTCCCCCTCAACCACAGCATTTACCATGGACTGGGTAATAAACATATTCAGCAGGTGATTATTTCAATTATCAGAAAGATAACCCACACAGCTTATATAGAAACATACTGTCTGCTTTCACTTGATATTTATTGGAGGAGGTGGGCAGTCCTCTTTTTCAGGGATAAAGAGACCTTACAGTGGCTTCTGTCCAATCCATTAGGCTAGCTGTTCCTTCAGAAATAAACTGCTCTGTGTCTATATCACATATGGCCACCAGTGATTGTTTCATGGTAAGCTGTGGGTCCTTCATCAACTCAAACATGCTTTTCCCCATTGTAGCATCTAAAACCAGACACTGCTCCTAAATTAATTACTCCACAATCCATTTTAATAAAGGTTCTTCAGAGTATTCCTTGGTCTTCAGTAAGCTGGTATCACTGATCCACAAAAGCAAACATATTCTTCACACTATACTCCTTGATTTCAGTAGTTTCTTGGTTTTCCTCTCCTCTCACCTTGACTACATTCTTGGTGACCAGAGGTCTAAAAGGTACTTTCTGCTGTCCTTGCCTAATTTTTTCCTTGGTGGGCAGCTTTGAGGCCAATGACCAAAGCTCTGATTTGGTGATATCTGACCTTGGTCCAATATCAAGGTCTGACTCAGGACTTGCTTTTAATTTCAATTTTAGCTCTTACTCATTATATTACATTATTTCAATGTCAGCTATTATAATTTGGTTATCATAATAACCAAGAGATTAAACATTTCACCTTCTTCTTGTTAGTTTCCATTTCCTTATGCATTCAGTGGACCAACATGCTGGGAACTGAATCCATCTCTAAATTCCATTGGTAACTTTCACCTTTAGTAACTGACAGCAGCAAAGCTGCTGCTCCATCCAATGGGTGACCACATGCTCTCCCAGGAATTAAGGGTTCTGCATCCCCTGCCTTTTATTCTTTCTCTTCCCAAACCATGTTTCCATGAGCCAGGTCCATTCTAGCAAGTCTCACTCCTGTGATACCAAATGTCCAGGAAAAACTCCCTGTGCTAAAAGAAAAAATAATCAATGACACTCGTCAAAACCTGGTAAGAAAGACTTTATTCAAGGTAATGCAGGTTATCTCTATGAGTACAGGGTCTAAAACAATGAAATTCTGCAGTGGGGGAAGAAATTGAGCTCAACTCCAAATACTGCATGGACTAATAAAAATTCATAGCCACGAAGCAGGGTGGACAGACAAGGTCAATGGATGGAAAACTAGAAACAAGGGTAAGAGGAGTTCTAGCTAAATAGACCTAAGTGGATTCTTACTGAAGACAAACCATGGTATTCAGACATCACCTGAGAGATGGCAGAAGATGAGAGACTAGATCATACGTCAAGGGTGATCAGATATCAAGGGTTTACTGCTAAACTGACTTAGCAGGATTCTTGCTAAAACTGCATTTTACAAGGAAGTATACAGATAAGCCTAGAAGAAGGTGGTTCAGGAGTCCAAGTAAAATTTAGTCAAAGAATCTTTGTTGGGCCCCTTTCTGTTCAAAGAAAAGAGAAATATAAGTCTATTTTCCCATTCAGTGGTCTTTTTCTCACTAAGGACCAGGGTAAACCTTCTGTAGAGACTTGTTATTACTGGATATTTGCTCAATGGTGCCAGCAGTCAAGCATTTAATAACAGCAGTTTCTATGAAAATAAAAAAAAGAAACCAAAATTAATAGCTAGAGACTAGTTTCTCAATCCAGACGCAGCCAGTTGGTATTCTTAGATTTTGAACCTGAAGCATCTTTTAACGGTAGAGTGAGGATGGCAGGGGTCACCTAAAGAAGTTTCCTGGTTTGCAGTTTGAATGTCTCTGGTGATGGCACTAAGTCTTCAGGAGGCACAGAGGTTGCCCATATACAAGGTGTTGTGGTCTTTCTTTTTTTTTTTTAAGTTTATACCAAGTCATCCAGCTTCATCTTGCAGAATTTCAGGAAAAGGGAAATTTTAGTTCTCAGGGATGCCACGTCAGGTGGGTGGAAGAAAAACTGGAAATGTCAGTTTGGAGCGTCATAGCCAGACACCAGAGAAAACTAGAACTGAGACTGTGGTGAGGACTGGCCAGTGTGCAAGACAGAATTCACAAGACTGCACTGCAGCTTCATACTGAGACAAAGACTTCCTCTCTACGGTCATCCTTTTAGTTCTTGTTTGCAAATTCCAATCTCACTAGATTTGTCCTGATTATTTATGAAAGTGCAGCAAGAATAGTGACTAACCATACAAGTAGGCTCTTTTTGAGTTGGTTCTACTGAAACTTGCCAAAAGGAAACTCAGATCAGGCTTTAAAAAGCCTCTCGAGGCTAAGAAGACAGCTCAGGAGGTAGCCACCAGACTTCATCTCCCACTCCTAAAGATTCAGGTGAATTTCGCTTTTCTTGTGGTCCCCAAGATATCCTAATGCCCAGAAGCGACTTTCCTTACTCATCTATGAGGTTGGGAACCTTATCAGCCAGATATCAGGCCAGTTTTCCCAAGAACACTGGTCCATAAACTCAACCTTGGTAGCTTAAACCAGATTCCATACACAGTCCCCACTCTTAAATATAACATTTCAATGAAAGCCATGGTAATATATTAATCATTTCCAAGTTGGATCCTCTTACAAGAGCATATTATTAAACTTATTTAAATTACTACATTGTCATGAAAATAAGAATACTAGCTAAAAGTTTCTGAATTCTGGAGGAACCAGGTAGGGAGAAAAAGTAATTGTTTCTTCTTTGTTCACAAAGGTATTACTGTTGTAAGCTATACAATAACACAAGAGAAAAGAAAAAGGTTATTTAAATCTGAAGAATAAAGCATTAAAGAACCAGCATTACTTCAAATAAAGAGTGATAAAAAATTATAATCATTCTCATTAGTTTATTCAGTCTGACGTAATTAATTCTTATTATACTTGATCTTGGGTTAACAGTTTTATCAATTCATTGGCTTCATTACTTCTGGAAATTCTCAGTCTTGTGGTATGGCCTTCCTGATGCCATCATGGAGCATTCTTGCCTGTGGCTGACTGTTTATACTTTCAGAGAAGGAGAGTAAAACAACAACTTGTTCATGAATGAAAAAAGATTTTAAATGGCTATGATTAAAGTTCTGATGAGAGTTCATTTGATAAGGAAAATGAGTTATCTCTGTGGCATACATTACTTCAACATAATAATCAAACAACAAGGCTATTTCACACCTCTATGAACTTCAAAACCTTTCTGAAACACCTATATTAGTAACATATCCATACATGTATAACCTAACGTTTGTCCTCATTTATTTACTATGCTTCTCATGTAATTTAAAATATCAAATAAACCTAATTAGTTTAATGTATCCTTTTACAAGGTGAGAGACATATCCTTTGAGATTTTCCAGGGACCCTCTGGAAAGTCTCAAAGTTAGTTTGAAATCAAACAGATTCCATTTAGAATTTGATTTTTTGAGGTCAAAAATATCAAAATATTTTAAAAATCTGACTAAGATCACAAGTCATTGTGAAACAATACTTAGTTATTCATTTAAACAAAGTGGAAAAAGATTTCAAAGGCAAAAACAGAAAGTCACAGTTGCTTAAAAAAAAAAAGCTCTTCTAATAAGAGAAAACTCAATTTTTTTAAAGTAACAAAGATCTGAAAAAGACAACATGAAATACAGGAAATTATTTTGATAAGATACAAAATCTTTGTTTCCTACACCAATTACTTAAAAGGCAAAGGCAAAGAAAGGACTTCCCTGGTGGTCCAATGGTTAGGAATCCACTTGCAGGGGACAAGCATTCTATCCCTGGTCCAGGAAGATCCCACATGCCACTAGGCAACTAAGCCCATGCACCACAACTACTGAGCAGATCTTAAAAGGAGTGGATCAATAATCCAATAAAACTCTGGGATTCTAATCTTGCATCAGGAATACTTGTGTAAATTGCTCATTTATCTCTAAGCCAATCTGAACAGAACTGGATTTTATAAATTAATTTAGTAATATCATCTAGAAATAGAAAAATTCACCTATCTACAACATATATACAGACCTACATAAACATACACACAGATCCTAAGAGATCTCAGTTTTCACTGGAAAATTTTAGTCATAAATTCGTAAACACAGAAATATAAACTCACTAGTTTACATAAAATAATAACTTCTTATATTTTCACTGTATTTTTATGTGAGTTGTGTTTAAGGCAAATGGGACAAGTTAAGGTTATCTGTTTACTGATTTCGTAGACCACCTTCCCTTGCCCTGATAGGTAATCATATGGAGACTATGGACCAAATTTTTTAGGTGTTGACTGAGGAGATACCAAGAGACTTATCTGGCTGTCTCCAAAGCCTATTCAACTGGTGAAAACATCCAGTGTATTTCCAATTAGCCTTTTTCTTTTTCAGTTGTTTTTTGGGGTCCCTAAGTTCCTTAATAGTCTCCAGTGGAGAGCAGGTGGTCCAAAGTTCAAGTGACTATAAAGACGGAAGTGGAAAAAAGTTTGGCAGGTGGACACAGGGATGAAGGGTGAAGGGATTTTGAGGGAGACATATCCCAAGTGGCACTAGTGGTAAAGAACCTGCCTGCAAACGCAGAAGATGTAACAGACATGACATGGGTTCAGTCTCTGGGTGAGGAAGATCCTCTGGAGAAGGGAATGGCAATCCACTCTAGTATTCTTGTCTGGAGAATCCCATGGACAGAGGAGCCTGGCAGCTACAGTCTCTGGGGTTGCAAACAGTCGGACACAACTGAAGTGACTTAGCACGCACATATGCATCACAGGATTCAAAGGAATTGGAAGAAAGACTGAAGGCAGTGAGAGAGCAGAGGAGGAGCAGAAGCAAAGAGAAAGGAGAGATCTTAAGAGGCCAGTGTAGAGAGATCTCAAGTATCCCAAAGAAGTCAGTGAAATTCCACATTATCCTCAATAAAAGCATGCCAACAAGAATGGAGGCAGACAGAGTCAGCAGGGATTCAAGAAGGGGGTTTGAGCCATCTGATAAGTTCTCATGAAAGAAGTAGGACCCAAGAGAGAGAGAGGCCTCACAGACAGCCAGGAAGAAAGATTTCCAGCGTAAGGAGTCAAGGAATAATCCCCATTCAGGAAAAACAGAGCCAGGAAGAAGAAATTTCCAGGCCAGTAAGTATGGTTCAAACAAAGAAGCCTAGGACTCTAACTGAGCTTTCTTACAAACACAGTACCTGTGTCTATCTAGGACTCTCTCCCATTTTCTGGAGCATACAGTTGACCTCTGAACAAGATGAAGGTTAGGGGCACCAACCATCTGTAAAGTTAGAAATCCACAGGTAACTTGTAATTGCCTTCCAAACATGAGGTTTCTCTGTATTCATGGTTCTACATCTGTGGATTCAACCAACCATGGACCATGTAGTACTGAAGTATTTATTTACAGTTCAAACCCATGTTGTTCAAGGTCAACTGTACTAAGACTCTTAAAAATCTAAATCTGTCCTTACCAGCTTCCATGGATGTTTGTCCAGTGCAATGGTTCAGGAGTCGGACTCACCAATGGATCCCCGATCAATCAGTCAGGAGTGAAGATAAAGACTTCAAAGGTATGCACTTAAGAGTCCTGGGTGAGAGGTCCGGGGGTCCAATGATGAATCTGATCCCATCCCGAGTTGTGGCACCACAACTGTTAAAAGGAAAAAAATATTCAATGATACTTGTTAAAGCATGGCAAGGAAGACTTCTGGGGATGAGGCTTTCTCCACATAGGAACCACTGCAAAGAAGTTTTGAAGTTTGGGAAAAGAGATTGGGCTTAACTCTGAATACTCCATGAGTAAGAGGAAACTCACAGCTAAGGTGCAAAGTAGGGTTGGTGAATGGAAAATTGCTAAGAGTAAGCATTAGGGTAAGGGGGTTTTTAACTAAAAAGACCCAAAAGGATTCTTGCTGAAGACAGTACAGGGTAATCAAATACCACCTGAGGGGTTGTACAGGTGGAGGAATCTGATCAGACACTGAGGATGCGGATTCCCACTACACTGAGTAGAGATACTGCTAAAACTGCATTTTACAAGAATGTGCAGAAATGGTCCAGGATAAGGTTTAGGAGCCTGACTAAAGTTTGGTCAAGCAAAAAAATTTTTTCCTTTACTCATACATATAGTACTTCTGACACCAGATGTGTGCTCCCCCCACGCCAAAACCAACCGATTCTCCTTCACCAACTGGATGTCTTGCAATTCAATTCAATTCTGACACTAACTGGCATTAGTAAAGACCTCACTGCTTAAGGGCTCAGTCCCACAAGACGGCCTCCCCCTTGAGATCCCAGTCACAAGTCCCCAAGTTGCCTGCAACTTCTGCCAACTTGGTATAAATTGGAGGTTCCCAAGACCCACCTCCTTGGATTCAACCACCTGCTAAAGCAGCTCACAGAACTCAGGAAAACACTTATTTACATTTACTAGTTTACTATATAATAAAATATATGATAAAGGACACCAATGAAGAGCCAGATGAAGACACACAGAGGGTGAGATCCAGAAGGGTCCAGTGCAGGAGCTTCTGTCTCTATGGAATTGGGATGCACCACCCTCACAGCATACCACCCAGTAGATATGTTCACCAGCTGAGTAGCTCTCTGAACTTCATACTTTAGGATTTTTAAGAAGGCTTCATCACACACGCATGATCAAATACGACCTCAATCTCTGGCCTCTCTCCTCGTTCAGGAAGATGGGGAGGGGAGATGGGGCTGAAAGCTTCAAGCTTCTAATCATGGCTTAAGTCTTTCTGGTGACCAGCCCCCATCCTGAAGCCATCCAGGAGCCAACTAAAAGTCACTTCATTTGGTCAAAAGACATTCCTATCACCCAGAAAATTCTAAGAGATGTATGAGTTCTGTGTCAGGAATCAGGGTCAAAGACCAAACACAAAAATGAAAGGCACTCCTAGTTCTCCTACCACTTTGGAAATTAAAAGGGTTTCAGGGGCTCTGTGTCAGTAACTGGGGGCGTTTATATTAAGTCAGTAAATCATGTACCAACTCTTTGTGAACCTGTGGACTGTAGCCCGCCAGGTCCTCTGTCCATGGGATTTTCAAAGCAAGAATACTGGAGTGGTTCTTCCCAACCCAGGGATCAAACCTGTATCCCCTGCATTGGCAGGCAGATTCTTTACCAGTAAGCCACCTGAGAAGCCTGTAACTGGGGACAGATACATAGTTTAGAACCCAGGATTAATGAATTTTGTCTACCAACTTTCTGATGACTACCACAAATTAGAGCATTTGAGTTTGAATCATTAATAATTTAAAGCACTGCATGCGTTTTAAAGATTCAAAAATACCTAAAGAAACCCACCTGCACTGGTGGTTTCACAGCTGAAAGCAACTGATTTTTTTTTTTAATGTTGTATTTCTCAGTTTAAAACAGCACAATCCCATCTTTTAATATCCTAAGAGTTCTGCTAATGTAAGACTTCCATCCAATTACATTTCTTCAAGAGAACTGCTCTCCAAGGCATTTCCCCTCAACTGAAAATGTCAATTTCACTAAAGGACACTTAAAATTTTTGAATTTTATTTGGCTTTGGGCAATTTGTCTTCATTACACAAAAATCAAACCTCGACACAAAATAAATGTATCAGACATGAAACTATTTCTAATTATTGTTTCTAAGCTACCAATGGATGAGCTTGAAAAGTAAGCCACATTTATTTCAATTAGAGCTAAATGAAGCTGTGTTGTTTTTAAACCTGCACCAGATTTAGTCTGTCATAATCAGATAGCTGTTTCAAGAATTTCTTAGGAAAAGGTGCTTGTTGCATTACTAAGATACTATGCTAGGTTTAATTCAGACTATTTTGCACATTGATATAAATTTTAACCTTTTATCTGTGTCAACAGAATGAGAATTAAAGGTGTAACTATCATAAAACAACAGAAAATACCTTATTACACTGCAGATCTATGCTACGACAACATTTGATTGTTAACATTAATTTCCTCAAGGAATTTGAGGTAGCTTTCTTTCCTAACATAACCTATTTGCAAACGTAGAAATGCTTTAACCGCTGCAAAGAGACATTCTATTTGTATTCCATTTCTTTTCTATTTTTTTAAATAAAAGATAACTGCTTTACAGAATTTTGTTGTTTTCTGTCAAACATCCAACAGCCCCTCATACTTTAGTCACACTTCAAGCTGTTTTTCACGTGTGTGAAAGGACTTTTTTTTAGAGATGACTCTATTAGAAGTCTGTCAATTAATAAATACATTGTTCAGTTAGTGGCAGGAAAATAACTGTATGTTAGTGGTTAAGAAGCTCCATAATTGCAGCATTTAATACCTACTGCTGTTCCTAATGCCATCAGGCTGACTCAGACTAATGAACTCTCCAGGTGCCACTGTCTAACACAGGCCTGTCAAGATGAGCACTCAGCAGTGGAGTCTCCAGAAGAATTCATCCAACCACTGTACTTGCTTCTTATACATAAACAAAGAGTACTGATTTTTAGGTTATTTGCCACAAGGAAATGCACATCACTTAATTCTGTCAAGGATACACCTTCTTTACAATAACTCTTAAAGTAGAACAAAAATGCTCTTTATGAAAATGCTTGTTCAAGATAGCACTGGATGTAGTAACACATTAAGTTTTAACCCAGTTAAATATCAAAAACAGCACAAAACTAGCCAAAACGTGAACGACAGTCAAAAAACAGTCGATAAGTCCGTTTATATCCTTTATATAATAAGGATATAAAACCACATACCTGGGGATCTCAAGCTGATGCATTGGATGATGCAGCCCAAAGTGGCCGAGGAGCCTCAACCATTCAGAGAGAATGCCGGTGCCCAGAACCAGTGAGCCCTTAACAACATTCCCGCCCCAATTCCTCCCAGCCCAGGAATCATATACTCCCTGGTCCCCAGAATTTTAACTGTGGTCTTCATACAAGTCACCAGAACCGTAACACCAGGATTGCAGGCTCCCACCATCCTCCCCAAAAGTTCATAACATCGCCATGGCATTTCCCTTCAGAACTCAGGCTCCCGGCCGCACCCTCCGGCCAGGCATCTCTCTCCTGCCCCTCTCGGAGGGGGAGCACCCACCCACTCTCCCCCGCTTGCCTTTGGTCCCCGCCCAGCAACTCTACTCACAGGCTGACGGCAGCGGGGGGCAGCGAGGTCGACAGCGCCCTCCAGCCGGGCGCTGGTAGTTTCCTGCGACTGCAGTCCAGCAGCGGGAGGCGGCAGGAACAGGGCACGGGGCAGAGGCCCGCACGGGCGGCTGGCAGCAGAAGCAGCACTGCCTGGGCGAGGAAGAGCAGCCGGGAAAGCAATCCTGACCCACACTCCAGCAGCGGCTCCTCCCGAACGCCTTGGGGCGCCGGCGCCATTTTTCCCTCCTCCCCACCCCCCCCCGACCTGGACCCAGCCGAGAACAGCAGCCGGCTAGAAAAAGCAGCTCGGTGGAGACGTCTGGAGGCTGCGCGACCACCCAGAGAAACGGCTGTCGCCTGTACCCTCTAAAGGCAGGCGAGGGGCGGATACAGCGCGGCAGCGGGGGCGGCGGCCGAGGACACAGAACACAGGCCCTGTGGTCAACGCCGCTTCGCCCCGCCCCACGACGCAACGTCTTCACGCACAGGCGCCAACCAATCGGTGCCACAGGACGAGGCGCGACGGGGCGGGACTCCACGAGGGGCGGTGTCGGAGACCGCGAGCTCCTTAAGGAGGACTTTGAGGTGTCCCGCGCTTAGGGGCTGCCCCTGGAGTCCCACCGCCGTTTCTCCGCTGGAGGGCGCGGTGGCTCCTTAGGAGGGAATGAAGGCAGACGCGCCGAAGTCCCAAGTCCTGATTTGCGATGTATCCGCCGCTATGGTACTAGAAAAGGATCTTTAATCGTCTCTGGGCACCAAGGAAGAGGAATGGCAGAAGAGGTGCCTCCCTAATTCATTTGAAGCAGTTCTACTCAGATGGACGAAACTGGAGCCCATTATCCAGAGTGAAGTAAGCCAGAAGCAAAAACAACAATACAGTATATTAACGCATATATATGGAATTTAGAAAGACGGTAACGAGAACCCAACATACGAGACAGCAAAAGGAACGCAGATGTATAGAATAGACTCGTGGACTTTGTGGATGAGGGTAAGGGTAGGATGATATGGGAGAAGGGCATTGAAGCATGTTAATTTTCATATGTCTAATCAATCGCCAGCCCAGGACTGATGCTCGGGGCTGGTGCAGCGAGATTTCCCGGGGGGGGGGGGGGGGGGGGTCCGGGGGGGGAGCATATGTAAACCCAGGGTGATATCATGACAATGTATGGCAAAAACAATTAAATAAATAAATAAATCCTAAAAAAAAAAAAAAAAAGAATCCACCTGCAAAAAAAAAAAAAAAGAAGAGGTGCCTCCCGAGTGGCAAACACTAACGGGGTGCGGGAGCTTTCATGAGCCCATTGGGCTCCAGAGCCAAGCTTGGGCCTCCGCTGCAAGTCCTGCTGGTCTATGGCTCCTGCAAATGCAAGGCAACTCAGTCTCCTAACAAGAAGCCCCATCAGTTGGGGGACTCTTCAGCTCGTCAGAGCAGACACCGTATTTATTCATCTGTGTACCTCCAGCTTCTGTTCTGTCTTGGAGTTCAATAAATGTTGATGGGGCCACACTTGCAAGGCATGTGTTTAAGGAAAATACTCCTCTTTCCTCTGTTTTGGAGAATGCTGTGGTGTATTTACACTCACTCTCACAGCGGCAAGCAGGACATATAGACAGAGAGTGTTGAACTGTCAACAAAGAAAAGGCTGGGGTGTGAGGAATTTTTTTTTTTTTTTATTCTAAAGCAGAGGCTGTGGAAAAGGTAACAAGAACAGTGAAGTCTGGCCACCTTGTTACTGTGAATTCATATGACCAAGGCACAGTAAGGCCAAACAAACTGAAATGTGAGAGTTTGGAGAAGAGAAAGGTTTGTTGCAGGGCCATGCAAAGAGACTGGTGGCTCAGGTACACAAAAAAATCCCCAGCTCCTGAAAGGTTTTAGTAAATAAGTCAGTAAGTGTTAGTCGCTCAGTTGTGCCCAACCCTTTGTGACCCCATGGACTGCAGTCCACCAGGCTCCTGTGTCCGTGAGATTTTCCAGGCAAGGATACTGGAGTGGGTTGCCATTTCCATCTCCAGGGGATCTTCCTGACCCAGGGATCGAACCCAGGTCTCCTGTACTGCAGGCAGATTCTTTACCAACTGAGCTACAAAAAGGTAAAGTGAGGGAACGTGGTCCACTGGAGAAGGGAATGGCAAACCACTTCAGTGTTCTTGCCTTGAGAATCCCGTGAACAGCATGAAAAGGCAAAAAGGAAGGACCCTGAAAGATGAACTCCCCACATTGGTAGGTGCCCAAAATGCTACTGGAGATCACTCCAGTAACGCTGAAGAAGCTAAAGTTAAACGGTTCTATGAAGACCTACAAGACCTTCTAGAACTAACACCCAAAAAAAAATGTCCTTTTCATTATACGGGACTGGAATGCAAAAGTAGGAAGTCAAGAAATACCTGGAGTAACAGGCAAATTTGGCCTTGGAGTACAGAATGAAGCACAGCAAAGGCTAGTAGACTTTTGTCAAGAGAACACACTGTTCATAGCAAACACCCTCTTCCAACAACACAAGAGAAGACTCTATACATGGGCATCACCAGATGGTCAATACCGAAATCAGATTGATTATATTCTTTGCAGCCAAAGACAGAGAAGCTCTATACAGTCAGCAAAAAACAAGACCAGGAGCTGACTGTGGCTCCAATCATGAACTCCTTATTGCCAAATTCAGACTTAAACTGAAGAAAGTAGAGAAAACCACTAGACCATTCAGGTATGATCTTACAGTGGAAGTTACAAAAAGATTCAAGGGATTAGATCTGATAGAGTACCTGAAGAACTATGGACAGAGGTTTGTGACATTGTACAGGAGACAGGGATCAAGATCATCCCCAAGAAAAAGAAATTCAAAAAGGCAAAATGGTTCTCTGAGGAGGGCTTACAAATAGTTGAGAAAAAAAAAGAAGCATAAGGCAAAGGAGAAAAAGAAAGATATACCCATTTGAATGCAGAGTTCCAAAGAATAGCAAGGAGAGATAAGAAAGCCTTCCTCAGTAATCAATGCAAAGAAATAGAGGAAAACAGTAGAATCAGAAAGACTAGAGATTTCTTCAAGAAACATAGGGATACCAAGTGAACTTTTCATGCAAAGATGGGCACAATAAGGGACAGAAATGGTATGGACCTAACAGAAGCAGAAGGTATTAAGAAGAGGTGGCAAGAATACACAGAAGAACTATCCAAAAAAGATCTTCATGAACCAGATAATCATGATGGTGTGATCACTCACCTAGAGCCAGACATCCTAGAATGCGAAGTCAAGTGGGCCTTAGGAAGCATCACTACAAACAAAGCTAGTAGAGGTGATGGAATTCCAGTTGTGCTATTTCAAATCCTAAAAGATGATGCTGTGAAAGTGCTGCACTCAATATGTCAGCAAATCTGGAAAACTCAGCAGTGGCCACAGGACTGGGAAAGGTCAGTTTTCATTCCAATCCCAAAGAAAGGCAATGCCAAAGAATGCTCAAACCACTGCACATTGCACTCATCTCACATGCTGGTAAAGTAATGCTCAAAATTCTCCAAGCCAGGGTTCAGCAATACGTGAACCGTGAACTTCCAGATGTTCAAGCTGGTTTTAGAAACGGCAGAGGAACCAGAGATCAAATTGCCAACATCCATTGGATTATCGAAAAAGCAAGAGAGTTCCAGAAGAACAACTACTCTGCATTATTAACTACACCAAAGCCTTTCACTGTGTGGATCACAACTGGAAAATTCTTAAAGAGATGGGAATACCAGACTATCTGACCTGCCTCCTGAGAAATCTGTATGCAGGTCAAGCAGCAACAGCTAGAAATGGACATGGAACAACTGACTGGTTCCAAATTGGGAGAGGAGTACATCAAGGCTGTATATTGTTACCCTGCTTATTTAACTTGTATGTGGAGTACACCATGAGAAATGCTGGACTGGATGAAGCACAGGCTGGAATCAAGACTGCTGGGAGAAATATCAATAACCTCAGATATGAAGATGACATCACTATTATGGTAGAAAGCAAAGAAGAACTCAAGAGCCTCTTGATGAAAGTGAAAGAGAATAGTGAAAAAGTTGGCTTAAAGCTCAACATTCAGAAAACTAAGATCATGGCATCTGGTCCCATCACTTCATGGCAAATAGATGGGAAGAGTGGAAACAGTGACTGACTTTATTTTGGGGGGCTCCAAAATCACTGCAGATGGTAACTACAGCCATGAAATTAAAAGATGCTTTCTCCTTGGAAGGACCAACCTAGACAGCATAAAAAAAGCAGAGACATTACTTTGCCAACAAAGATCCATCTAGTCAAAGCTATGGTTTTTCCAGTAGTGTTGTATGGATGTGGGAGTTGGACTATAAAAAAAGCTGAGCGCCAAAGAATTGATGCTTTTGAAGACTCTTGAGAATCCCTTAGACAGCATGGAGATCCAACCTGTCCATTCTAAAAGAAATCAGTCTTGAATATTCATTGGAAGGACTGATGCTAAAGCTGAAACTCCAATACTTTGGCCACCTGATGTGAAGAACTGACCCATTTGAAAAGACCCTGATGCTGGGAAAGATTGAGGGCAGAGGAGAAGGGGATGACAGAGGATGAGATGGTTAGATGGCATCACTGACTCAATGGACATGAGTTTGAGTAAGCTCCGGGAGTTGGTGACGGACAGGGAAGCCTGTGTGCAACAGTCCATGGGGTTGCAAAGAGTTGGACATGACTGAATGACTGAACTGAACTTTCACATGTGTAAAATATCTCAGGAAATGTGCATCAAATACTGTTATCTAGGTACTTCAGAGAGTAGCTAAAGCAGAAGATATGAGGGAAGGCCCCATATTGTCCTGCTTGATTACAGCCTTATTTTCATTCAGGCATATATTATACCCAAGATTATGAACAGAAGTTAAGAATAATAGTAATAGTCCATTTATAGTTAATGCTTTTATGCTCTTCAAGGAGCATTTACATCAGTTACTGATCTCAACTACTGTGAAGTTGACAAGACAGTTGCTACTGTTGAGGAAACAAGCCCAGAGAGGTTAAACTAACTTAGCCAGAAACAGAGGCAACCTGGCATTACTGTGGGTTTTCTGACTTGTAAATTAAAAACCTGAGCAGGTTAAAACAAATGATAATGCCTAGATCATAGAGTTGTCCTAGAAAGTAACCAAAATCCATCTTCCCATGGCAGGTTTGGAGTCACAATTATGGTTTTAAGGACCTTTTTCTGTTTCTTAATATTGAAATATTTCTTGGACTCAAGGACATATTCAATGCTCCAATCCAAACTAAACTTTTAAAAAAACCAAGACAGCATAGTGAAGCTTGCTCTTAGTCTCACTTCCCTGCTGTTGAGAATGCTTAACAACCTCAACTAAGAAACTTGCCTAGAAAAGAGCCCCACAAAAAAAAAAAAAAAAAAAGAGTCATCTTAGTACCACTGTGCATTATAGTTTCAAAGCTTCCCTATGGGCCCTTTAGATGTGCTAAACGGCTCTCTATCCAGTGGTCTTTTCCAGTAAATGGTGCAGGTCACACCCACAAGGTGTCCCTCCCAGCTCTTAATTTCTTCTGCACATTATTTTTCCATTTTGATAGCACTTATATGTACCTTATGTATCTTTATACTCCCATATAGACCAGCACAGATACTGCCAGATAATAAACATTCAATAAACATTTGATAAATGACTAGATGATGAGATTATTTTACACTCTACTTAATATAAAGTTATCTAAACATTTTTCTGGGGCTTCCCTGAGGACTCAAGTAAAGAATCCACCTGCCCATGCTGAGGACATGGGTTCTATCTCTGATGCGGGACAACTAAGCCCAATGCCTCCCGAAGCCTGCGTGCCTAGAGCCCATGCTCCACAACAAGAGAAATCACTGCAATGAGAAGCCTGTGCGCCACAACTGGAGAGTAATCCCAGCTCTCCACAACTGGAGAAGGCCTGAGCACAGCAGCAAAGACCCACCACAACCATCAATAAATTAAATAAATAAATCTTTAAATAATAAAACACAATTTTCCTTTTGAAACTTTCTTAGTATGAAAAAAATCCAAATAGAATCACAGTATAACCCCCTATGGAGCCAAATAGATTTAGCAAATGCATGTTTTCAATAGAGAGTTTAGTGATTCCCTTCTCATTAAAAATGGAATAAAGAGTTTTGTATTCATTGCTCTAGAATTATCTAATTAATCCTGGGGTGCCAGAATACCTGGGCAGAGTTTTTAGAGTTCAGTGTGATCTACAAGCAGAGATAACTCAGTTCCAGACTCCTAAATAAAACAGGTTGGGATTCTTTGGTGGTCCAGTGGCTAAGACTCTGAGTTTCCAATGCAGGGGGCCCGTGTTTAACCCCTGGTCAGGAAACTAGATCCCACACGCCATGACTAAAGGTCCCATTTGCTGTAACTAAGACCTAGCACAGCCAAATAAATAAATATTTAAAAGAAGAAAAATAAAACTGCTCACTTTGGATACCTTGTTCCAGACCTTTGTATAACACCACCCCATTAAAATTTAGCTGCCCCATCTTCCATATCTATCTCCCATTACATCTCCCACTGTCTCTATTTCAGTACAGAGATATATGTACTGAAATAACTATAAGGCTTTTCTTCTTTGACACACACACACACACACATATACTACTATATGATTAAATAATATAAGTTACATATACCATATAAGATATATGTAAATTTCTACTATATGAGGTACATCATCTGTGTGTGTGATAAGTCACTTCAGTCATGTCCAACTTTTTGTGATGCTATGGGCTGTAGCTCACCAGGCTCCTCTGTCCATAGGTTGCTCTAGTCAAGAATACTGAAGTGGGTTGCCATGCCCTCCTCCAGGGGATCTTCCCCACCCAGGGATTAAACCTGTGTCTCTTGTGTCTTCTCTATTGGCAGGCAGGTTCTTTACCACTAGCGCCACCTGGGAAGCCTGAGGTAACTCATATATGTGTATAAAAACATAATATTCCATATTCATTACAAAAACTCCTCACCAGCTTTGAATATAGGAACCTCCTTAAACTGATAAAAGGCATTTACCAAAAACCAACAACAAACTTCATACTTAATAGTGAAACATTAAAAACTATTTATTTTACATTCGGATCAAGATGCTAATGCGAAGAGCTGACTCATTTGAAAAGACCCTGATGCTGGGAAAGATTGAGGGCAGGAAGAGAAGGGGACGACAGAGGATGAGATGGTTGGATGGCATCACCGACTCAGTGGACATGGGTTTGGGTAGGCTCCGGTAGTTGGTGATGGAAAGGGAGGCCTGGCGTGCTGCGGTTCATGGGGTCGCAAAGAGTCGGACACGACTGAGGGACTGAACTGAACTGAGGATCAAGATAAGGATGCCTATCACTGTTTCTATACAACAGTGTACTAGAGGTTGTAACAGGTGCAGAAAGAGGTCCTAACAGATACAAGCAAAAATATTAAAGGTATAAGAATTTTTAAATTGAACTATAGCTGATTTACAATAATATATATTAGTTTCAAGTGTTCAACATAGTGATTCAATATTTTTATAGATTATACTTTATTTAAAGTTATTACAGGAACTTCCCTGGTGGTCCAGTGGTTGGGAATCCACCTGCCAATGCAGGGGACATAGATTCAATCCTTGGTCTGGGAAGATTCCACATACCACTGGCAACTAAGCCTGTATGCCACAACTACTGAGTAGGCATGCTGCAACTAGTAAAGCCCAAAGCCCACACACAGCAATAAAGACCCAGCACAGCCAAAAATAAATAAATAATTTTTTTAAGTTATTACTAAATAATGGTTATATTTCCCTGTGTTGTACATTATGTCCTTGCTGCTTATCTATTTAACACAGGGCTTCCCTCATAGGTCAATCGGTAGAGAATCTGCTTGTTTCATGGCATTGTATGGCAAAACTAAAAAAAAAAAAAAAAGAATCTTCTTGCAATGCAGGAGACCCAGGTTCGGTTCCTGGGTCGGGAAGATCCCCTGGAGAAGAAAATGGCAACCCACCCTAGTATTCTTGCCTGGAGAATCCCATGGACAGAGAAGCCTGGTAGGCCACAGTCCATGGGGTCACAAAAGTCAGACACAACTTAGCAACTATACAACAACAAATCCCATATGCCTATCTTGTCCCTCCCACTTACTTTCTCCCAATGGTAACAACTAGTTTGTTCTATCTGCAAGTCTGTTTCTTTTCTGTTATATTCTCTAGTTGGTTTATTTTTTAGATTCTACACACAAGTGATAACATAGAATATTTGTCTTTCCCTGTCTGACTTATTTCACTAACCATCATACTCTCTAGTTCCATCCACCTTGTTGCAAATGGCAGAATTTCATTTTTTTTATGTCTAAGTAATATCCTATTGTATGGATGTACTACTTCTGTACCTATTCATCTGTTGATTGGCACTTCAGTAACCTCCATATGTTAGTAATTATATATAATGCTGCAATGAACATTGCAGTGCAGGTATCTTTTCAAATTAGTGTTCTGTGGGTAGTTTTTTTGGGGGAGGGATAGATACCCAGGAGTAGAATTGCTGGGTCATATGATAGCTCTACTTTTAGTTTTTTGAGGAACCTCCATACTGTTTTCCATAGTGCTTGCACCAATTCACATTCTTACCAACAGTTTACATTCCCTTTTCTCCACATCCTTGCCAATATTTGCTATTTGTGGTCTTTTTGATGATAGCCATTCTGACAGGTGTGAAGTGATCCCATTGTGGGTTTGATCTGCATATCTCTGATGATTGTCAGTGTTGAGCATCTTTCCATGTGCCTGTTGGCCATCTGTATGCCTTCTTTGGGTAAATGTATACTCTGATCTTCAGCACATTTTTTTATTGGATTGTTTGGGGTTTTTTGGTATTGAGATGTATGAGCTGTTTATATATTTTGGATATTAACCCCCTGTAGTCACATAATTTGCAAATATTTTCTCTGATTCAGTAGGTTTTCTTTTCATTTTGTCAATAGTTTACTTTGCGGTGCAAAAGTTTACATTAGGTCATTAGTCCTTTTATTTCTGAGTTTATTTTTGTATATGGCATAAGGAAATTTTCTAATCTCATTCTTTTACAAGCAATTGTCCAGTTTTCCCAGCACCACTTATTGAAGAGACTCTCTTTTCTCCATTGTATATGCTTGCCTCCTTTGTCATAGATTAATTGACCGTAAGGGCATGGGTTTATTTCTGGCTTTGTATTCTGTTCCTTTGATCTATGCATCCTTTTTTTGTGCCAGTATAAAGACATAAGGATTTTAAAAGAAGAAACAAATTATCCTTACTCACAGAGGATAAGATTGTCTGAAGAAAAAAATTCAAAAAGTCTTCAGGTAATCTATTGGAACTAGCAAAAAATTCCAACAAAGTTGTGCCTACAAGATCAAAATTCTAAAATAAATATTATTCTAATAAGTCAGCAATAATAAAATACAATTTTCAAATCATAGCATTTGTAATAGCAATAAAAACTAAAAGATTCTTAGGATAAGCTGAGAGATACCTAGATCACACAAAGAAGTACAAGAGAATACATATGTAGAGAATATTATAAAACATATTGAAAACCATTTTTAAAAGACCTAAGCAGATGGAGAGTATTTTATTATGAATTTACACTGAAAGAATGGTCATTATAAAGATGTCAATTCCCTCAGGTCAGTTTGTAGATTTAATACAACTTCCTCAAAATTCCCAGATGTACATGGCATTGCAAGGGGAAAATAATAATGAAAAAAGTCTTGTATATATGTACTTGCTTTACCGGATTTCAAAAAAGGTTTTAAAGTAGTAGTGATTAAAAAAGTGTAGTATTGGGGGGAATTCCCTGGTGATCCAACGGTTAGGACTCCACACTTTCACTGCAGTGGGCACGAGCTTGATCCCTGGCTGGAGAACTAAGATCCAGCAAGCCTCGCAGCAAGACCAAAAAAAAGTGTAGAGTTAGTTCAAGTCAATACATGCACCTCAATATTCATAGCAGCACTATTTACAACTGTTAAGATACAGAAGTAATCTAAGTGTCCATCAACAGATGAATGGATAAAGAAGATGTGGTGTGTGCATAAAATGCAATAGTACTCAGCCATAAAAAGGGAGTGAAACTTTGCCATTTGAAACAACATGGATGGACTTGGAGGGCATTATGCTAGGTGACATAAGTCAGACAGAGAAAGGCAAATTCTGTATAATATCACTTATATGTGGAATCTAAAAAGTAAAACATATTAGTGAATATAACAAAAAGAAACAGACTCACAGATATAGAAAACGAATTAGTGGTTACCAATGGGGAGAGTGAAGGGGAGAGGGACAAAGTAGAAATAGGGGGATTAAGAGGTAAGATGTCATGGAAAAGCCTGAACAAAATTTCTGGCTAACCCAATACAAAAATCAATTCAAGACTTAAAAATGAAAAGCAAAATCAAGACTCTTTTAGACAAGAATAGTAAAGACTATCTTTTTCAATTGAGTACAAAATTATATCTTAAAATGAAAAAAATTTCATAAATACAAGTACAGTAAATTTTAATATATTACAGTAAATTTGAATTTACAAAAGACACCATAAAAAGATTTTTGCAACATTCTTAACCTCTGCATGTGGGCCACCTGAGAGGGAAGTGAAACTTCATGAAAGACCCTTTTTATATTCCCATAGTCTTGCAAACAGTCCTACTTACATTTCTGTTTTAATTTAGTCACCTTTCTATATTGTAATTGTTTTTTCAAGTTATACACAAACATATAGCTTCAGTTCTTGAATTTCAGCAAGCATCAGCATCACCTGAAGGGCTTCTTAACACTCAAATCCCAGAGTTTCTGATTCAGTAGGTCTGGGTTGACATTTGAGAATTTCCTTTTCTAACAAGTTTCTGGGTGATGCTGAAGTAACTGGTCCATGGGCCACACTTTGAGACCTACAGTAAAGTGTATTTCACACAGTACATGTGTTTTTGTGGTTGTAAGGAATTAGGAGACAAAGCAGTGAAAGAAAGTGTGGCACTCTCCACCTTCACCTTGGGCGGAGGCCAGCATGGAAGCTCATAATTCTAGGTGGCAAATAGGAGTGCTGACAGGGCAGCAAGTAGAAGCCAGGTGTCAGGGGAATGAGTTTGACTTGAATTCCCTTTTCCCCAAATATATGCCCGAACAGGTAGGTATGATGTAACTGGTTGAGAAAGTAACTTGGCTCATTTCCCATCAAACCATGCCCCCTCCCCATCACCTCCTACCGCCCACCCTCACTGGCCCCACTTCCCCATCCTCAGAATAAACTCCAGTTTCACACCCTGATGGGAGGAGGGAGGGAGTTGAAAATGCTGACTCCATTGTGTACCCAACAAACCAACTGTCCCTGGGCTGCTGGAACTTCTGAGGTAAGCTGTTAATCCATTTTCTTGTTTTCAGCTGTGGGGCCACTCCCCAGGTCTGCTCCTTTCTCCTTCCCAGGTTGGGAGGGAACCCACTCCCACTCTGGATGAGGCCCTGCATGTGCCTGCTGTCACTCAGTCGTGTCCGACTCTTGGCGACCCCTGGCGGACTGTAGCCGGCCAGGCTCCTCCATGGTGATCCTCCAGGCAAGAATACTGGAGCGGGTTGCCATGCCCTCCTCCAGGGGACCAGAGATCTTCTAGACCCAAAGATCAAACCGGAGTCTCTTACCTCTCCTGTGTTGGCAGGCGGGTTCTTTAGCACTAGCGCCACCTGGGAAGCCTGGATGAGGCATTAGTGATGGTTTAATGGGCCCTTGGGAACCCGGGAGTTTGCATATTCTCAGCAATCAGCAAGGGCGGTCGTGCGTATCTGGGCCCTCCAGCTTGACTCTGCTCTCCAGCCTTCTAGGCCTGGAATGCACCCACAAACTCTTCAGCTGACTAAAAGCCCAGGGAACCGTGTGTGTGTGTGTGTGTGTGTGTGTGTGTGTGTGTGTGTGAGAGAGAGAGAGAGAGAGAGAAAGTGCACGTGCGTGTGCACGTGCCCAAGGGGCAGCTGAAGGCCAGTGCACAGAAGAAAGCTAAAGGCTTCCGGCTAGTCATTATCTCCAGGCCAGAACCTTCCAGTCCCTGAATGGGACTCTTCCAAACAGCCAGACTGTCTCTGTATAATGAAGCACTCGCTCCCTGATTATCCCCTTCCACCTCCCTTCCCCAGCTTGATGCGCATCCCTAGAGGACCCTGCTCCTGGGGGTGTTGAACTGAAAGGACAATGACAACAACAGTTTATTAATTGAACTAATGAGAGGCTTGGGCAGGGAGAGAAAGAGAAGCTGGAAGAGTAAGAAGGAAGGTGATAAAGACAGGAACATCTACAGCACAGGAGTTCGGGACAAGATTTCAAACTGGAACCAGCAACTCACTTTCTATGTGCCTGGGGAGTGAGCAGGGATTTGAAGGAGGGCTTTACAAGCCTCACACTTTTTATAGGGAACATGGTCATCTTCCTCAGCAAGTTGTACCATCCTGTGTCCTAAAAGCCTGTGTTCTGGGCACTTTATTGTTTGCTTGTTTGTTATTAATATTCACGTGGCTGTGACGAGTCTTAGTTGCTGTACACAGGATCTTCCAACTCCCTTGTGGCATACGGGGTCTTTAGTTGCCGCCTGTGAACTCTTAGTTGAGGTGAGTGGGGTGTAGTTCTCTGTCCAGAAAATTGGACCTGAGTCCCCTGCACTGGGGACACAGAGTCTTAGCCACTGGACCACCAGAGAAGTCCCTGCTTGGTTGTTTTAGGAACATTATTTCAGTTAATCTTCACAAGAGCCATAGGAGATGGGAATTCCTTACATTCATTTTCCCCCTGGAGGAGGAAATGGCAACCCACTCCAGTATTCTTACCTGGAAAATTCCATGGACAGAGGAGCCTGGCGGGCTACAGTCCATGGGGTTGCAAAGAGTCAGACATGATTGAGTGACTGAGCACACAACTTGGGTAGGTGAACAGGAGTTTTCATTGCCTCCCTTAATCTCTCTTTGCTCCAAGCTCCTGCAGGCATCTTACCTAAAAGAAGGCTAGCTGCAGAAATGGTGAGACATCATTATTCTCTAGCGGAAGTTACACTTTGACATAGAAGATAAGGATAGCCATGAGCTTTAGCCTGTGGAACTGAAACCTAACCTAGCAAGCCTAGGCGATAAATTGCCAGGACTTGGAGCTAGAAGCTTATAATGGATGCAACTGCAAGGGTTCCTTCAGGGCAACCTAAATCCGGCTCACTGCCCTCTCCAGGCAGAGGTTTGAGGGAGTTGCTAACAGCATGAAGTTTTCCTCAATGTTTTAAGATCTAAAAAAAAAAAAATGTTTTGCTGTCCACGAGGCTGACAGGACAATCTGCACTGGTAGCTGTGTCCTTCCTGTTTGTCTTTCTGAAGCAGTTCCAGCTGACCAGCCACTGGGAACCTGCTGCTTAAGCAGCTGGTAATGGACTACAAAAACAACATGAGGAGGGCCTAGCAGGCAGGGGTCAGTGCCCTCCTGGGACTGAGGGCCTTGCCTTGCTGATAGCAGCCAAGGAGTAGAGACGCAGGAGCACAGCTGATGTGTGCATTTCTAGCCGCCTCCTGCTCTGGGCTTCTTTCGATTTTTTTTTTTTTTTTTTGCAAAAAATAAGAAATGCTTATAAGGCAAGTTCAAATCATATGGAAAAATATAAAATATAAATTGAAACTCCTCTTCCCAGATCTCCCACTCACGACTGCTATTTGCTATCTTTTCAAATCTTTTTCTGCCAAATCTTGGCATAGCTATGAGCTTACATTTGAAATTTTTTATTATCTAATATAAAATGGGAGGGATATGTTGACCTTCACCTTGATAACAAGCTTTCCAAAATTCAGTACCAATTTACCTTCCCACCAAGAGTGTATGAAAGGGTACATTTTCTCCCATCCTAGCCAACAGTGACTTATTTTGTAGTGAAAAAAAGTGCTAGTATGTAAACTGTAAAAATACCTCTCCTGGGACTTCCCTGGAGGTCCAGAGGCTAAGACTTCAAGCTTCCACTGCAGAGAACTTGGGTTCCATCCCTGGTCAGGGAACTAAGATCCCACATGCTGCATGGTGTAGCCAGAAGTAAAAACAAAACCAAAAACACCTCTCCCACTTTTTTCCTTTCCTTCCGTCCTTTCACCTGTGCTGTGTGCTGTAGTAAGTCTCTTCAGTCATGTCCAACTCTTTGCGACCCCACGGACTGTAGCCCACTAGACTCCTCTGTTCAGGAGTGGGTTGCCATGCCCTCCTCCAGGGAATCTTCCCAACCCAGGGATTGACCAGACCCAGCCTCTCTTATGTCTCCTGCATTAGCAGACAGGTTCTTTACCACTAGCACCATCTGGGAAACCTGTCCTTTCACCTACTTTCTATTAAATTCACAACCTCTGACCCACACATATTACAGAATTTCAAAGGTTTGTCAGCCAATGAAAAAACAAAGGGAGGGGGATTTTATGGCTCATCAACTGGCATACACAGAGATGCCATCCTCTGTAAAAGGTGATGTCAATCCATCACCTACATTAACTAGGGTTCAAATGAACAGCACTTTGACAGACAAAAAAAAAAAAAAAAAGTATGTTCAAGACTTCTTGCTAAGTTTGGGATCTCCTTTGATCATCAGATAATCATGCAGTTTAAGAAAGCAAGTGTTATCTCCCTATTTTAGAGATGATACAAAGGAGACTAACAAATCTGGGTGATGTGCCTGAGGCCACAGTGCTAGTCAAAGGTGGAACTCTAAATCAGTATTCTCCCTCTTATGTTACATCCACATTTTTTTTTTATTTAATAAAGTTTTATTTTTTCAAAATGTACAGTCAGTGAGACCTGTTCACGCATCTTCGCCAGCAGCTGGGGCATCTCCACCCTTGGTGTTTCTGGTGTAAATCACTTGAGCTCTGTGCTTTGAAACCAGTTTAATAAGTCCTTCACTAAGGAGTTCCTGAAGGGCTGCCCTCGCCAGGGAACCACGAATCTTCAGTCTCTCAGAGACAGCAGCAGGAGTTATGAGCTTATAGTCGGGAACTTCTTTACAGAGTTTGTCATATGTGGCTTTGTCAAACATGACTAGGTTATTGAGCTTGTCCCGAACTTTGCCTTTGGATCACTTCTTCTTTTTGGCCTTGCCCCCAGATTTCTTCACTGGATCTTTGTCTTTCTTGGCCGACTTTCCAGCATCTTTCTTCTTCTTGTCGTCCTTGGGCGGCATAGCGAATCCCGGAGAGCAGCGGTGACCACCACCGCCTCGCTAAGATATCGGACCCGAATTTTTTTTCACTTGTGTAAATAAAATATAGGTGTGTGTGTATAAACAATAAATGTACAATGTGTAATTTGTGAGCACATATTTAGATTACACCCTGTTTTATACCAGCAGACATATACTAGGTATAATCTCTATGTGTATAATACTGATACAATGTTTATAAAATGTAGTAGATTTTATATATATTGTGTTCAGGAGACACTAAGAGGTGGTTTAAAAATAAAACCCCACCTAAATGTCACCTGGCAGGCCCTGACAAAAGTATGTCAGGGACTACAACATGACAAAAATAACACTGCTGTATGTTACATGTGTAAGTTGTTAAGAGAATAAAGCCTAAGAGTTCTCATTACAACAAAATTTTTTTTCCTATTTCTTTAATTTTGTACCTATATGAGACAAAGGATGTTCACTAAACTTCTTGTGATAATCATTTCCTGATATATATAAATCAAATCCTTATGCTGTAACCTTAAACTTATACAGTGCTATATGTCAATTATATCTCAATAAAACTGGGAGAAAAAAGTATGTCAGAGACTAAAAAGAGTTGGGAAAGGAATTCTGAATGAGATCGCTTACAGTCACAATTCTGGAACAAACGATGTGTAACAGGGGTTAAGTGAATGGAATTTTGGAACTAGATCATCTGGGTTCAAGTCCTAACTTAACCACATGCTAGATGCATGACCTTGGACTACCAAGTTCAGTTCTCTGGGCCTCAGGTTCTTTATCTGTTATAGAGATCAAATTCTCTATCTCATAGGATTGTTATTGAGAGGATGAAATGAGATAATACAATGAAATATCTTTTAAGTCTTATAAGGAATATATAAGTCTCTGTAAGAGTAGTTATTATTAAGTCTTATATGTTTGCCTATATTCTTCTTATTATATTCAACACAGCTCAGCTGTACAAAGAACTAAGCCTATGACGGAAGAAGTGGCAATAACGACGATTAGCATAATGATTCTCTATTGCTGCCCTGGCTGCTCACTAGAATCATCATGTGGTGAGCTGAAAACAAACTACTGATGTCTAGGCCAATGAAATCAGAAACTCTGAAGGTGTTGAGAATCACACCTTAAAGAGAGGCTGCCATGAGTGTGAAGATTGGAGGCTACTAAAATCCATGAATGAGGTTATATGAAAATCAAGGGTTTAGGGACGTCCCTGGAGGGCCAGTGGTTAAGAACCCACCCTGATGTCGGTTCAGTCCTTGGTCATGGAACTGAGATCCCACATGCTGCATGGTATGCCCCCAAAATTTAAAAATAAAAAATAATAATGAAAACAAATTGCCTCTGAACTTTCTAACACCATGAACTGATAAATTCCTTTGTTGTTGTTGTTCAGCCGCTCAGCCGTGTCCGAATTTTGTGACACCATGGACTGTAGGACACCAGGTTCCCTGTCCTTCACCATCTCCCGGAGCTTGCTCATGTCCTTTGAGTTGGTGCCATCCAACCATCTCATCCTCTGTTGTCCCCTTCTCCTCCTACCTTCAATCTTTCCCAGCATCAGGATCTTTTCTTGATAAATTCCTTATTCAAGTCAATTTTTTTTGTTGTTTGAAAGCATCCCAGAAAAGTATTTCTTATATAGGTAGCAATGACAATGGACAAGGAATGCCTAGTGTTTCTTCCTATTTCATAAGAAAATAATTGCTGAGCCTCTGCCTTCTCTTTCTAGAAACCATAGCCCAAGGTAGGCTTCCCTAAGCAAAAGCAAATAAACAATAAACAAACAGAGCAAAAACTCTTCTTTCAAAGTCATAACCAGTTTGAACTCAGGTCTCTTGAACCTATGGCAAAAGTCTTAGGTTCTCCTTGTTGAGTTGTTGAGGGGCAGTTACACCAGTATCATCACCACAGTTTGGACCCCAGTACACTGCTCATACACTTCCCATGGCTCTGCAACACCCCTGAAAGACCCTTAACAAGCCACCTCGCCTCTATCCTCATCTCCCTCTGCACTACCCTACTCTCTCATCAAGCTATTTGCTATTCTCCAAATCCAATATGGGGTTTCCCAGGTGGCACAGTGGTAAAGAGTCTGCCTGCCGTTGCATGAAGTGCAAGAGACGTGGGTTCAATCCTTGGATGGGGAAGATCCCCTGGAGTAGGAAATGGTTACCCACTCCAGTGTTCTTGCCTGGAAAATTCCATGAACAGTGAAGCCTGGTGGGCTACAGTCCTTGGGGTGCAAAGAGTCAGACACGATGAGCACATATGCAAACCCAATATGCTTTCATGTTTAACTCGCCAGTACCTTATACACAAGCAGTTCCCCTTCCCTGCCATATTTTTCTCCCTCCTCTACATGGCAAATCCACTTTCAAGGTGCAAGTCAATGCCACTGCCCTCATTTTTCAGAGGCAGGGCAGGGAGGCTTTCCTTGGTCTTTTTGCTGTACTCTGTTGTACATACCTTCATCATAGTGCTTCTCACATGCTAGGGTCCAGTGTTTCTGCGCCAGTCTTCCCCACCAGGCCATGGCACCTCAAGAACAGGGCTTCTGTCTTTTTCATCTCAGTATCCCTAAAGAAGCAGTATAAACTGGTGGTTCAGTAAACTGGTTTTAGAGGGAGATTGCCTGGTTTAAAATCCCAGCTCCTCCTCTTATTAGCTCTGTTACCTTGGGTAAGACAGTGTGCTCTGCCTCAATTTCTTCATTGTAAAATGAGGATTTAAAAATAATATCCATATCATAGATGACTGTTAAAATTAAACAAAGTCCTCTGGCAGAGGGCTCTGCACAGGTTAGCTATGACAATGATTACAACTAACAGCAAAGACAATTAGCACCATCCTAGTCCCTTGCATGTTCTAAGCACATTGTTGAAAGTAAACAATAGGGACTTCCCTGGTGGTCCAGTGGTTAAGAATCCACCTTGCAATGCAGGGCATTCGGGTTGGATCTCTGGTCTAGGAGCTAGGATCCCACATGCCTTGGGGAAACTAAGCCCATGTACCACAACTAGAGAGTCTGTGCGCAGCCAAGAAAAACCCCAAAGGATGCAGTGAAGGTCCCGAGTTCACAACTGAGACCCAACACAGCCAGATAACTTTCTTTTTCTCAAAAAGTGAACAATAGTCAGACTTCTTAAAGACCTTTAATTTAATCCCAGAGAGGCAGAATGTTATTCTCTGATTACTGCTGAATCCCAAAGACTTTGACCCCAAGGGAAGAGGAATGTGAGGCCTCTGAGGGAGCTTATATGGCTCAGCCTTTGCAGTTCTAGTAATTAGGCCACCTCTGAACAGCTTCTTACAGTGGGCCTTTTTGTTCTGCATACAACCATTATGAGGTCTCCCCAAATCCATTAATTTCTGGGCTCAAAACAGCCTGATATATTTTTTTTTTTGGCTTGTGTGGTCTTATTTTTCAAACATTTTAAGTTCCTTTTTTTTTTTGCATAACAACTTAAACAGCACAAAAAAAAATAGAAAATAAATTATCACCTCCCTAGTCCTAACTTAAGAGGTAATTATTGCTTATTGCTTCCCGTATTTCCTTTCACACATTTTCTTTTTTTTTTTTTTTTAGTTTCAGCTTTAATTGAAGTGTAATGGACAAATCATAAACTGCCTTTAGTTAAAGAGTACAACTTGGTGAGTTTTAACACATGTATATACCTGTACAGCCATAATCATGATCAAGATAATGTACCAACCATGGCTTTCCCTAAGTTTCCTTCCGTTCCTTAGTAATCCATCCTTCACTCCCCAACCCTGTCTACAGGAAACTACAGATCTGCCTTCTATCACTGTAGATTAGTTTACATATTCTAGAGTTTCACATAAATTAAATAGGACAAAAAGAACTCTTTTTTGGTGGGGGGGAGAAACCTGGCTTATTTCATGCAATATAATTATTTTGAGATCCATCATGTTACTTTATACATCAATAGTTTGTTCCTTTTTATTGCTGAGTAATATTTCATGCTATCGATCTATCTCAATATATTTATCCATTCATCATTGGTGGACATTTGAGATATTTTCGGGTTTTTTCTATTACAAATAAAACTGCTCCGAGTGTTTGTGTACAAGTCTGTGTAGACATAAAAGCCAGTCTGATTTGAACAACTTTTAGAACAACAACGGCAACAACTGTGAGTGACAGTGGTAACATGTGGATTGAACACAGATCTGACAGGCTATCCCACACATATGCTTAGCCACCATGCATGCTACCTTTCAGAAGAACGACCAGGTCAGTGTGGTCCAAAGTTAAACCGTGCCTTAACACAAATGGTTAAAGAGTCTGAGTCTGCATTTTCAAATATTTTTTTAAAATACTGTTTCTTTTTAGTATGTTTAGCTAATATTTGCGTAAAATCCTAAGCATCAAATTATCTAAACATTTACAACTAAGAATCATTGAGCTGACTGCAAATTTTGATTTCACCAGTCCAAGTTCCCAAGTTTCCACCTTGTATACACCCAACTCAAATACCATCACTTCTGGGAAGAATTCAGACAGGCACCAGTCATCCTGAATACACTGTGCAAGAAATCAAAACACTGACAAGAAACTCCCTCAGGGTAGGAATTTTGATCATTGCCATATTCTGCACCTAGAGCCTGGACTCTCTCTCTCTCTTTCACACACACACACACATTTTTTTTCTAAGTAGCTAGTTTCATTTTTGGACAGTTGTAATGATTATAAAGTCTTTCCTTACATATAGCAGATATTGACTACACTTTTTGTCTTAATTATGCCCTCTGGAGCCAAGTTTTCCACATGAAACTAAGAAATATTTGAAAATACAGACCTAGACTCACTAACCATTTGTGTTAAGTCACAGTTAGGACATTTGTGTGAAGTCACATTGGTGTTAAGTCACAGTTAGGACCACACTGACCTGGTCATTCTGAAAAGCAGCATGCATAGTGGCTAAGCATATGTGTAGGATAACCTGCCAGATCTGTGTTCAGTCCTAATGATAGCTGTGTGATATGGCGCAAATATTTACTCTCATTATGTCCCAATTTCTTCATTTGTGAAATGAAGATAGTAAGGGCTATCAAGTAAGACTGTTGTGAGGATTAAATGAGAAAATATACTAAAGCCTCTTGCACAGTGTTATTATCATGGAATATCCTCCAGCTTTAAAGACTGGCCTAAAAGAGCATCCACCAAACCACATACAAGGTTCTACATATGGCCACTCCAGGAAGAATTCTTTTAGTCTGTTTTTAGTAGTCATACTAAAAATAACGAAGATCCCCTCCCCTCAGGGTTTTCCACAGGATTTTCTTTAGAATCATTCATTCAAAATCTCATACCTGTTCAATCTATTTCCAGACTTAATTACAGGATGCAATATTCTTATTGATTTGGGGTAATTATTCCAAAATAACAAAATCTTTTTGAATCTTGGCCCTGTTAGCTAATTCATTAAATACTGTTCCCAAATTTGTCATCTACCAATTTAATAAAAACACTTTCTTAAGCCCTTGATGAAAATACCAAGGAGGACAGGACCAACAACCCGGAATCAGTTCACATTGACATGAGCTGTTTAACTCATACGATCTAGCACACCATATTAGAATCTTATCACGTTTTTCATCATTTCCATAGTAATATCAATGAACTCTGTAAACGTCTTGCTAAAATCAAGATAGAGTGAAACTACTGAATTGCCTGAATTCACACATCTAGTAACTTTATCATAAAATAAAATACAGATAATTTGATAGGAAATATTCCTAGAAAACTCATTCCAAGTGATAACATCTTTCTTTATGAAGTGTCAATATAACTATTTAATACACTATTCTGAGATTTATTTTTTCCTGTGATCAATATCCTGCTACTGAGGTTCTGATATCTGCCCCTTTCTCATTTATGGAATTGATATTTTCATGTTTCCTACCTTCTGACACCCTTTCATTTTGCCACAACTTCTCAAGGATTCTTTTAAAGTTAAAATATTTATAACTTTATGCTCTAAGATAAAGAATTGCTGGTAGATCCGTGATACCATCAACAAATTATTTTACTACTATGGAATATAATTCTCTAGGCCCAGAAAATTTGGGGGCATTCTTTAAAAAAATTTTCTGGAGGAACATTTTTTAAAAGCTCATTTACCATCTCCTTACTCGCTCTGACTTCAATTTCTTCACAACATTGTTCATGTCTTTATACTTGCTATACTAGACTCTTTTAGGTTACAGTGTCTGCGTGTCTAGAGTTTTGGTCTCAGTGCCTCTTTAATGTGAGTAAGAAAAACAGAAAATAACCAAATCAACAAAAGTCAGTTCTGGCCCACACTCGTCCTTGTTACATCTCTCCATTAATTTTAAACTTGATAACTTAAAATTCATTCATCAGGTATTTTGATGTATAATTTTTTAAACCTTTTGAATTACTGGCATTTAAACAAATAAATGTATTTATTAAATTAAATGATACTTATTTAATGTATTAATAAATTGATGTTATTAATATTAATTTCCAGTGATGTTTCATATTAATTTCTAGGGAAAATTTCATATTAATTTCTAGTGACATTTCAAAATAACCATGAATGATTTTAGGCTACTTGTTTACCCTCTCTGCGCTTCAGTTTTTTTCATTCATAAAAATGGGATAACAGTACTGGCTTCATAAGATTATTGTAAGGATTAAATAAGTTTGTATATGTCATGTACTCAGAATAGTATGTGACACACAGCAAGTAGTATTTGTTGTTTCATTGTTAGCCGGAGGCATGCACGTGTGTAGTAGATACTACTGAACACTTGAGGAGACGTTATAGAAAAACAAACTGAACTTAATCATCATTTCTTCCCCAAAGCCTCCTTGCTTATCCAGTTTTTAAACCCCATTTCCCTTCCTTTGACCTCTCAGAACCACTGTTCCCCTCTCTCTGTTATGCAAAACAACCGACCTCTTCACCAGCTACCTCAACCCTAGGCCTTCTCTACAAAGACTGACTCCTGACTGTGCTCTGCTAACCAGTGAGCCTTTTCCCCTAGAGCCAACCTTTCAGGGCCCCTTAGAGAGCCCTTTTCCCTTCGTATTCCCCAAGAGCCCCTGCGAGAATCAGGAATCAAGATAGAGGTTCATTTCCCTATCAATATGCATTTTGTCATCTTCCTTAAAAGAAAGCATCTATAACAATCAATTATCAGTCCAAACTGCCATTTTAATTACTGAGACTTATAACCATTTAAAATACATATTTTAAACCATTTTAAAATACACATTTTAAACATATTTTAATATGTTTATGTTTAATATGTTAATATTCTATTAACTTCCTTATGCTTGTGGATCTGACAGTAAACAATCTCCCTATAATGCAAGAGATGCAGCAGACACAGTTTTGATCCCTGGGTTGGGAAGATCCCCTGGAGGAGGGAATGGCAACTCACTCCAGTATTCTTGCCTGGGAAATCCCATGGACAGAGGAGCCTGGCAGGCTATGGTCCATGGGTTTGCAAAGAGTGGGGCATGACTGAGAGACTAACACTTTCACTTTCAAAACACACATTTTAAATGTATTTTAATATATTCTAACTTCCTTATATGAAATGTCATCAGTGTGTTGCTTAGGTCTTGATATTTCATTAGTCTGATGTCACTGAAAACTGAGGTTCTGAAAACTCATCTGGGTTTCCTAATTCAGAGAAGAAAAAAGTCAAGAAGGATGTAACTGGCTCGTTCACCCACAGATACAGCCCTGATTCTGCCTAAGAGGGGAAGGAAATCACAAGCAGAACTTGAGGGGTGCTGCCTCCTTGGTTTCAGTGAATGACCGGGCATCTTCTCCACTCTCTCAGGTTCTCCCAGTTGCTATTTCTTCTTCCAAACAAGGACCTGGCCCGACCTGCAGGAGCCCCCTATTCCTAAACAATTCCAAAGCGAGATGGGAAAGTCTCCAAGGAAATACTGGACTTCCAGCCACTAAAGGCAGTTGGGGGCTAGGTGATAACGATAGTTTACAGTGAATGATGCCGGATTCATGATCTCTGGACCAGGCTTGATCACTCAAGAGCTTTTGTGCAGCAGAGTGTCATTAAAGTAAGAAAAGGGACAGAGAATGCTTCTGATATAGACACCAGAAGGGGCACAGAGAGTGCCCCCTCACTAGTGTTAGCAAGGGAGTTAGATACTTTATAATTAGTTATTACAATAAATCAAAAAAATGTAGTAAAGATCTTACTAGACCCACTCTCATAATTTACACTTTAAAATAACAGGATTAGCCAGAAGGTTTTCAAGAAGGAAGTCCTCAAGCAGGATATATTGTTGTTTACGTATTAAACTATTTAATCCTTAGTTTAAACTGAGTTGTTTGTTGTGTAATCATCAGTTCTGGGCTTAAAGAAAAAAAAACGTTTTATGTGGCTAAGGAATGTAGAGAAAAAAAAAGATGTTTGCCTTTCCTTCTCCTTGAGAATTCCAGACCCAGACCCCTTTCTCCTCCTCAGGGACCCCAGACTTTTTATCAACCTGCCTAGGAATTGACTCTTTCAATAAGTAGAAAATTAAAAGATGAGACTAAGCTACAAGGCATGTCAGACCAGTTATGTCTGATTATGCAATCCAAAGTGTCCCAAGACTTCATTAGCCCAAAACTATAAAGTCACACCTCTTTAATATAGACATGACCATGACTCCAAGTCGTCTTCTCTAGAATGTGAGTAGCTGATTTCCACTGGATCTCAGTTTTCTTTCTTGTTTTTTTGTAGCAGGAATCACAGAAGAAACCCAACATGATCCTGGCATTTGCAGGCTTCCTCCCCAAGCACACTTGCCACTTTGCTGCTCCTCCACACCTCCCAGACACGAGATGCCATCCGGGGACTGGACTATCTCCTCCCTCACTCTGGATACTGCTGCTGCCCTCCCCAAGTCGTGTCTCCCCAACATGGACATAGGCTTCATCCTTCCCTCCCCAAAGCACAGAGAAGGCCAGCATGTGAGTGTCAAGGAAATGTCTGACAGAAGATTTGAGTCTCATGAGAGTCATGACACTGAAATGAAGAGACACCTAAGCTGGAGGGGACATATCACAGCTTTCTAATTTGTTAGTCCGCACACCCACAAGGGGAGTCTCTACCAGAGCTGGCTCCGTGGGCCTTCAACTTGTGCAATCACACAGACCCCCTCGCTTACCAGGGCCCCACATTTAATGCTCTGCTGTTGCCATCTCTTTTTGTTTCTTTGTTTGGTTTGGTTTTTTAATTACTTTGTATTGGAGTATAGTTGCTTTACAATGTTATGTTTATTATTGCCATCTTGAAATTCTTAATATAGTTTTGAACAAGAGGCCCTGAATTTTCATTTTGCCTTCAGTCTTGCAAATTGTGTAGCTACTCACACTCTCTACTTTTTAATTGGCATATAATTGGTATATATATAACAGTATATTCATTTTAGGTATACAATATAATGATTCACTAGTTGTACATATTGTGAAAAGATCTCCACAATAATTCTGGTTACAATTCACCACCATACATTGTTATAATCACGCCCTCTATGAACTATTCCTCTCCTGAACTCCCAACCTATGTTTGCAGAGACCAGATTACTCTCACCACCCAAAGTGTCTATGATTATGCCCCTTGTACCTGGAGTTCTGGCCCAACTCCAGGCACAAAACTGCTCCAGAGATGCAACCTTACCCACAACAAAGACAACCAAGTAGATCACTTTTGAGAGATGAAACTGTCCACAAGGCATACCATAATCACAATTAATCACAAGGCAGTGTATAAGGGGCTTTGATTTTAATATGAATAGATAAGCAGCATTATCTGGGGGTCATATAGATCAGATCATCCAAATGTGGTTATCTGAAGATCCAGATGGGGCTTCTCAGGTGGCGTTAGTGGTAAAGAATATCCCCGCCAATGCAGGAGACATAAGAGATGCATATTTGATTCTGGGTTGCGAAGATCCCTGGAAGAAGGGAATGGCAACCCACTCCAGTATTCGTACTTGGAGAATCCCATGGACAGAGGAACCTGGCAGTCCATAGGGTCGCACAGAGTCGAACACAACTTACGAAAGATATTTGGTCCCAAGCAGACCAAAAACTGAGGAGGGCATGGCAACCCACTCTAGTATTTTTGCCTGGAGAATCCCCATGGACAGAGGAGCCTGGCGGGCTAACATTCCATGGGGTCACAAAGAGTTGGACACAACTGAGCAGCTAAACACAGCACAGACCAAAAAACCAAGCAAACAACCAAAAGTTTATCTAAAACATGGTTTGGTTGAGGGATTTGGAGCTACATAGACTTACTCTGCACATGAAGATGTTTAGGGAGAAGCCAGAATGTTCCATACCAGAACATTCTGAAAATTTTGCTGTTCTCATCTCACCTCCACCCTTCATCTCCCCAGCCTCCCACCCTCTCCCTCTCCTCCCTTCCTCCACTCTACCTTAACTCCTTCAGGGCAGTTTAAGTAACTTTCTAAACCAGACCCTCATGGTATCTTCCCAGCAGGAGTCCTATAGTCTATAGAAGTTCCAAGACTTGGGGATACAGGGGTGATGGTCTACTGGTGCCCAGCTCCAGTCACAGCTGGGAAGTGGCAAAAACAAGAATCTGGAGGAAATGGGTCACTGCCCGTGCTTGGCAGGAACAACTGCTGTGCCTGAGCTTTTATTCTGGGAACAAATCTTTGCTCTCTTCACCAGTGACCCACATGACCCATAATTCCCAACAGCAATAAAATGGGGCAATAAAGAAGGGCTGATTCCACATTTGCAGGGTAAGTGTTCCTTTGTAAGAGAAGAAAGATGGAGAGACATAATGCTTTTGTGGAGACAAAAGGAAATGAGAGATTCTGAGAAAATGAGATTTTTAGAAAAAAGTCTGAGGCTTGACTGACTCCCTCAGATGCCCTCACCAAAAAAAAAAAAAAAAACCCACAACTTCTTTTTGTAATTCCTCTTCCTATTTTAAACACTCCTTCTTTTCCTTTCAAGGTGAGGTAACGGGGAATGAGCGTCCACTGAGCCAAGTCAAGCTGAGAGCTTAGAATCATGGGAGCCGGCAGAGATCTTGGCAGAACTCAGCTATTTGTTGGATGGCTCCTGGAAACAAGTACTGAATTGGCCTCTTAGTCCTTCCCGAAAACAAGATTGGAACAAGATTCACCTACGGCCTGGGGTGGTGACTTTGTGACCTCTTGGCCTTAGTCACGTCCTCTCTCCCACCCAGCCCCAGGGACTCTTTCTCTTTTCCTCGGCAGCCCCAGAGTCCCAGAGTATTATTTATCCATTGGCAGCAGAGGGCGATCTGTCCCTGGAGAATGACCGGGTCAGCTCCCGCCTCTCGCGCACCCAGATCGCTAATGACTTGCAGCTCCATCAACATAAAGCTACCTCTTCACAAAGGAACATTGTCACTAAGCATTTTCCTTTTCATTCGTGAAAGCTCACTGCCTCAGCTAACCCCTTCCCCCTCCCTCCTGCCTTCAGGCTCCTTCGCTTTCCTCTCCCGACATCCTGGAAGAGGAAATGAACAAGGTCCACAGTGGAGAAAAACCATAGGGAAATTACCAAGTGGCATTAGCAGCTATAGGAGCTATAGGCTGGTGTGCATGTGTGTGTGTGTGTGTGTGTGTGTGTCTGTGTGTCTGTGAGAGAGAGCCAGAGCCAGAGAAATAATGTGTGTGTATCCAATACAAGTACTTGCTAAATTTCAGTATACAGAAAGATCATCTGGAGGGCTTGTTAAAACGCAGCTTCCTGGGCCTCACCAGGAATTCTGATTTAGTAGGTCTGGAGAGGGGCCCAACATTTACACTCTTCACACTCCCAAGATATTTTCATGCTGCTAGTGGTAGATCACATCTTGAGTAGCACTGTTGTACACCAAATGCAGTGAATAGACTCTACAGATCTGAGTTAGGGGCTTTTTTGAATAAAATCCTGATAAGGTGAATTCCCCTAGTACAGTCCAGATCCTTCTAAATCCAGGCCAGAAGATCTTATCGCTCAGCCTCCTGCCCTTGCCTCCCCTTGGAAAAGGATCAGAGACTTTATCAAGCAGACCATTGTTTGGAGGGGGATGAGTTCAGATAATAGGCCGGTTCTCCATTAACTGTTTATCTCATCCCAACCAGCCAGAGAATCCCATAGTCCCTTGCTTCACAGTAGGCAGGGAATGGAGATTCTGTCTACATGCTGTCTCTACCATGGCTGTGTTCAACAGCTTGTGGCCCAGAGGCCTCTAACTTCAGCATCCTTCAAACTTCCCTGTAGCCACAGAGGTTTGTGGAATAAGCTGGTTATTCTCCAGATAGCTGAGCACTCAAAGGCACTTAGAGTGTCTTAAGGAGAGCCACTGGCTTCTGTTTCTGCACCAAAAGATAACAAGACAGAGAAAAGTCTAGCAAACCCAGTCCTAGTCCTTAAGGAGCCCATATGTAATATGTAAGAGCAAATGTACCAAAATGTAGCAGAGCAGAGAGACAGCAAAAACAACAACAACAACAACAAACAAACCTTGAAGCCATCAGAGGAAAGGGAAGTCATCCTGAAATAAGAAAGACTGCACTGAGATGGGAAGGGTCAGTAGGAGTTCACCAAGGAGACAAAAGGTCAAAGGCAAGAGCCATCTGCTTGGGATGGGAAGTAATGTGTGGGAAATGCTGAAATATAAAAGGCAGGCTGGGATGAGGGTCCTCTTTCAGAGCACCGACCAAATGGGAAGATTAGTTTCACAAACTCCTGTTAGTAACTGTCAGCAGGAGGTACTTTCCTTGCCAAGACCTCTACCCCAGGGAAGACGCTGGGTGGGGTGGGGGGGTCGATTTTCCCTCTGGAGGCCACTGTGTGAGCCAAAAGAGATCTATGGGTCTAGAGGACTGATGCTCAGCTTCCTCATGTGACCGGTTACTTGGCCCTGGCAGCTAAAGGGCTAGCAGCTTGCTATGCCAGGCTATAGCAGATTAGCAAACGGGCAGAAACCACAAAAGAGCCCAGAAGATCGGTTTGTGAGCACAAGAAAGCCACTCCCAGTGACTCCGGAATGACTCAGGAGGATCACGAAGGAGAGGTACGTTGTTTAAAAACAATACCCTGGAGTAGGGAGCTAAGAGCACTGCTTGGTTACTGCTACCATGACCCAGTTTCTTCCCCTGGGCTCAGGAGGGGATCCAATTAACATGGAGAACGGCAGGGCTGCTAGGGGTTCCAGCATGGTAATCCTTTAAGAAGGGTATAGGACCATGGATAGTCTTGAAGGACTCAATTTCCAAGCCCACTGTTTTCATTCGTGTTCTTCCATAAAACGGGCGTGCTACAGAGGGCATCTGCATCCCTGGTTTTTTTTTCCTATCTCTTTCGCAACTGCCCTCTTGCCATTTTACAAGAAAAAAAAAATTACCTCTCCCTCTTCTCTAATTCTGTTAAATGATGCATTCATTGCTCTAGGGGAGAAAATCCTCTGGGACTTTAAAGGGACAAGCCCACAATTATTTTAATCCAAGGAACCATAAACTCCTCCCCATTTTTTCCATCTCCTGAAGAGACAAATTCCCAATAAAATTTCACTTCTTAAGAAGTGAAATAATGCTGACTAATTATAAAGATTTGTAATATCTTGTTTTCATAAGTGCTACTACTAGTAACAGTAATATTTTTTAAACAATTAGAACCTTCTGTCATTGGAAATATTTTAAAATGAATGTCAATTGATGTATTTTTTCTGGCAGAAAAGTATGTATAACAGAGAATCAATAAAATACTTTGTTACCAAATTATATTAAGACAAGCTTGGGACTTCCCTGGTGGTCCAATGATGCAGGGGGCCCAAGCTGGACAACTAAAAGATCTACAGTCTGCAAGTAAGACCAGGTGCAACCAAATAAAGAAATAATACATTTTTAAAATTTAATTTCATTTATTTATTTTTGTGCTTAGTCTTCATTGCTATGTGGGCGTAAATAATCATATTTTTTTAAAGGAAAAAAAAAAGTTACATGAAAGAGGGATCAAAATATGATTTCAGGACTGCCCTGATGGTGCAGTGGCTAGGACTCTGCCTCCCAATACAGGGGACAAAAGGTTTGATCCCTGGTTGGGGAAGATTCCACACGCCACATTGCAACTAAGCCCTCAAGTCACAACTCTTATAACTCTTTAAGCTTACAATGATAAATGTTAGATGTCCAGTTTAAAGTGTATATAGAGAGGGCTTCCCTGGAGGCTCAGTAGTAAAGAATCTGATTGCCAAGCAGAAGACCCAGGTTGGTTCCCTGGGGTGGGAAGATGCCCTGGAAAAGAAAATAGCAACCCACTCCAGTATTCTTGCCTGGAAAATCCCATGGACAGAGGAGACTGGCAGGCTACAGTCCGTTGAATCACAAAAGTCAGGCACGACTAAGTGACTGGAAAAGAAAAAAAATGTACGAAGAGATACGGTTTTTCAAACCTCCTTCATAAAGATACAGGACCTAAAACATTTGAGGATTCTGGCTCGAGGCTATGGACATTTTCAGAGTGGGAACCTAGAAGGGCTGTGACTCAGCACCATTCCGAGACTCTTCCAGGGTGGGGCCAGACCAATCTTTAGCTTTCTCCTTAGCCCCTTTCACCCCAGCTCCCAGCAACCAATACCAATTACTCACTTTGAAGTCACACAGGCTCAGGCGTTTGCAGACTCAAGTCACGTACACAAATAGCCAGGTACCCCTTGGGCAAGGAATTTAACTTGTATGTGCCTCAGCTTTCTTCTGATTTATAAAATGAGAATAATATTTACTGCTTCTTCCATTTCTACTACTTTTTTCTACCACTACCACTACTTTTAAATGTACTCATTTAACATTTAAAAAAAAATGAGAAACAGAGGTCAAGCCAGATGTCAAAGGTCATCTGATTGGTCAGCTGCAAAGAGCTGAAGCCCTGGGAAGTCAGGATTTGGCCCACCCACCTCTAATTTCCAGCAGCGACTCAGAGCTTGCTAGAGAATCTGGAGGAATGGTTTGTAACACCTTTTCCTGACACAAGCATTGAGAACAATCCATTCTTTCACAGGTTTCAGCTAAGCATTGTCCAGAAGCATCCATAGCCACAATAGGGAGCCAAAGCTTATACACAAAGTTCTTTTGTCTCCTTGTCCTACGGCTGGACCCCCTAATCACAAAACAGACGTAGGTACTTGCTAAAACCTCCTATCACTTTTCATTTGTCCATTAAATGCTAAAAGTCTTAGATTTTAAGAATCTAATAATTAGGAGGGACTTTAGAAATCAGACTGTCCTTGCTTTGTGGCCCAACCTTCCCACCAGTCATTCTGCAGTAGGGTTTCAAAGACCCACTTCCATCTCTCTCTAGTTGGATCTCCTTGATGCTGGCTGGCCTAAATACTCTGAAACAAAGACAGGTGATTGGAGTTAGTGGGGAATGAGAGGGAGGTACTATTGACTCTATTGACCAGTGATTCTCAAACTTTTAAAGCTCATAATGCCTCTTGATTAAAAATTAATAGTCCTTTAATGTGAATTGAAACAATGTTTGGGATTTACATATGTGTTTTGAATTTATACTGATCTGTGTCCTTGGGAAGATTCAGGATGTTGCAGAGAATCATTCCACCTATTTACCCACCCCACATGTGTCTAGACCCCACATTCTGACACTGACACACACTTCTTGGCTCCATGTAGGGTACAAGCAACTGACCAACAAACATGAATTGAACGAGTTGTGAGCACATGTATGTGGGAGCATGGGGATGGGATGGGGAGGAGTTGCCAAGAGGGAAGAAGAGGAGAAGAGGAGGGGTGGGGCCAGAAGGAACAATTTATGAAAATACCACTGTTCTTCCCAACTCAGAAATAAAAGCAACAGACAGGTCAGAGATTTAAGGCTCAGAAGGTGGGAAGGGCCCGATTGCACAGTCTTCTAAAGGAATTCTATTTTGAAACTTTATGGTGCTCTTCTGTCAGTTCCTCCTGTTCTTATAGTTTGTTTACTGTTCTCAGCTGTCCTGATCTCTCTCTAATTCTTGCCAGACCCTCTTTCCCCTCTATTAGAGTGATTACACTGCAGTCCTGCCAAATTCACACAGATTAAGATTAGAGGGGCTTCATTTATCATACAGTCCAGTTGTTTTTTTTTTTTTAATTTTTTACTGTGATGACACATTAAGAAGTACATTTTACACCATGACCTAGTACCTCTAGTATACACAATTATAGTGTCAGTCGCTCAGTTGTATCTGACTCTTTTCAACCCTTTGGAGAGTAGCCCACCAAGTTTCTCTGTCCATGGGATTCTCCAGACAAGAATACTGGAGTGGGTTGCCATGCCTTCCTCCAGGGAATCTCCCTGACCAGGGATCAAACCCAGGTCTCCTGCATTGCAGGCAGATTCTTTACTGTCTGAGCCACCCAGGAAGCCTCTAGTATATATACAATATAACCAAAACCATGTTTTATGAAACAATCTTTATTTTACCCAAATCATTACACTTTAGTTTCAATTTTATTGCCAGTCACCACCCACCAAATTGATAAAACAATTTACTAATGAATTACAGCTCACATTTTGAAACACAGACTCATTTTACAGATGAACAAACAGGAAACAAAAGGAAAACCCAAATCACCACTCCCATCAAAACCAAAGTTAGAACTTGCAACTTTTTTCTTGCAGGAAGCTAGCTAGTTGTGACTATGAACAAAAGGTTTGATTGGAGTGGGAAATTTTTAAAAGTATGCTACTTTGGTGCATGAAAGTCTTGTCTGTTTTTGTGTGGGTTTTCTGCCATTCTCAATTATTCAGTGCCAGATTGAAGAGACCTAGTAAAAGGAGAAACTTTGATGAACTGGGAATGCAAAATGCATTTTGTTTCTTTTTTCCTTCCTTCCTTTCTTGTTAATGCACAGAAGCTCAACTGCAGATCTCAGCTGGTTACTGAGATAGAACCTGTTATCTCATCAAGCAGTGCAGGGTAAGACGGTAGGGGTAGAGAGAGAAGTGAGGTGGAGAATGAGGACAGAGATGAATGGAATTTCCTCTTCTCCTCCCTCCCTTCCTCTCTCCCTCCCTCTCTCTCTCTCCCTTCCCCCTTTCCTCCTTTCATGAGCAATGTGTTCTCAAATACTTATCATATACCAGGTACTTCTACTACTTTGTATAAATGGAGTGGAAAAAAAAATCTCTTGAGAAACAAATGCTCTGGCAAGGCAATCAACTTGTAATCAGTGACTGAGAGTGCTACACAGAGGTGAAGACAGTGTAAAAAGGAAGTTTGATGCCCTAATCTATCGTATTTGGAGAGGTATGAGGAAAGATTTCCCTGAGGAAGGGTGGCTGAGCCGACTCTAACCAAATGAAAACGTGAGGAAGGCAGCTTGAGGCAGAGACCCTGCCGGAGCCTGTGACAGTCTTGCTGTTTCCTTACATTAACACATGGAATTCCTAATTTCAGGGAAATCTGACAAATTTCACTGATGCTCAACTGCCATCTCTGGATAACACTTGAACTGAAGAGAGAAAGATATTGACCCCTCCTCCCCACTTGCATCCTCCCTCTTCCCCTGGCCCCGCGCCCCACCCCCACAAGAGTTCTGTGTTGGGAAAAGACACGGGATGCACTCCTCTCTTGCTCATTCCTTGAATTTTGAAATTGGTTACAATGGAGGCACACTGTATTTACACTTTCTGAAAGAAGGAAGTCAGAAATCCAGCAAGAATAGCTATTGAATATACAACTGTTGTCATTACTTGGGGATAATTTATAAAAATGAAAACACCCCCCCCCAACACAATAGCGTGCTTAAGAGGCACTTATAGTAGTGCTGGAGAGCCAACTCCCACCCCCACCCCACTCCTACCCCTCCCCCAACATCCCCCTGAAAGATTGGAGAGATAGGGTCATTTGTTTGGATAAGACCCTGGAACTAGAGCTCAGCATCTGGCCTCAGGCAAGAAAACGGATAAGTCAGGGAAAAGCTTAGAAGCTAAGACTAGACCCTTGAAATATCAAGCTTCCAACCCAGCAGACCTTGGAAAGAGAACTCTTAAAAACAGAAATAAAATTGGGGGGAATTCCCTGGCAGTACAATAGTTAGGACTCCACACTCTTACTGCTGAGGGCCCAGGTTCAATGCTTGATTGGGGTTTTAGGATCCTGTAAGTCACCCTGCACAGCCACAACACACCCACAAACACATCTTGTCTCAAGATCTAACTTGAAACTAAGCAATTTAGCGCATTCTTGGTGATTCTTATGTTGCATATAATTATATTTTGCTCTAAAATTGATCGCGATGACGTTAGAAAAGCTAAATGAAAAATCCTGACAATTTGGTGGCTTCACAAACATTCTCTCTTCCCAATGGATCAGCAAATTCAGTAAGGTTGTTTCTGTTTCAGATGACCACTATCATCTACTAAAAATATCTAAGGTTGTTCTAGTTTAATTCAAACATTATTTCTTAGCAATATCAGATTTGAAATTCCAAAAGAAGGTGTGAATTATGCAAGTTGTTTAATTCTGAGGCATCTTAAATTAATACAAGATGGTAGTTCTCAAGACTTTGCATAAATGAGCTTCATTTAATGCTGAGTAATACCAAAAATTTTTTAAACTTATACTCTTGTGGACTTAAAAAATATTCACAACCTAAAAGTGGAGAATTAGGTTTTACTCAGTGGGAATTTTTAGGACTTAAGCCCAGAGGCAGCAACTCAAGTAATCCTGAGAAACCTGCTCTGAGGAGCCAAGAGGAGGAGCCAGGGGCTCAATAGGAGTCTTACAACACAATAAAGAGCAGAATATCAAAAGATGATTGTTAAGTAAAGAAAACCAGATACTCCAAGTTAAGGAATTTAGTGCTTTTCTTTGTATGGGAAGATGCAAGAATCTGGGCTCACTGAAATCATTCTTTTGATATGCTATCTGAAGCCAGTATCTTAGATTTGACATCACACTCACCCTAGGGAGTGGCTGCAGGGAGTGGCTACAGGGAGTGGCTGCAGACAGATGGTTGCTAGGTGGCAGGTATTTTCTTTTCTGAGTTTCCTTTGACTCAAGGGCTCACCTTGGTGGGCTGCAATCTCTGATGACTGTGAAATTCTTTATTTATTGATATGGCAGGAAATATCCCATTTCTCACCCTCTCATATATATAAAACAATCCTTAAAAAAATAGCTATTTTATTCCAGGAGACTCAGAAGTTATGCAGGCAGTGGGAAAACCAGGACTTGAAATCCAAACATGCCCCCCTTAAGAATCCATGATCTTTCCATCCTGTCATACTGCCTTCTCAACTGAACCAAAGGAGGCTCTAACTTAGTTAATTCACTAAGTTAGCATCACTAATGATACTTAGTTAAAAGCATCATTCTCAAGGCAGGAGAATACCCAGAAAAATCTCTCTTCCCCTTAATTTCTCCTTCCCTCTCTTTCACCATCCCTTCCTTCTTCATACTCTTGTGCCCAGATCCCAATCTCCACAAACCACCAGGAGGCCATTCACCGATGCAAGCGCAAGAGGGAATTTATTACAGACCCGGGTCCTGACCGCACATACACACACCGACGCAGCCGAGTGAGGGCGGGCGGCCCCGAGCCGCACGGTACAAGGCTTTTAAGGGAAAGAGACAAAGGGCAGGAGGGCTCGGATGGGGTAATGTGTTTCAGCGTCCTGTGACTGGCCAGGACGGGAGGGGAGGTCAGGGGATTTTCGCTCGCTAACCCCTGATTGGCAGTTGTGTCTAGGGTGGTGACCTGGGGGTGGGGGAACTTGAGTGTTGCCTTCTATCGCGAGATGGCAGCTCCTCTTTTTAAGACGGAGTCACTTAGGCTCTACAATACTTCAGGTGCCCCACGCTCTTCCCTTTCTTAGCTCCTTTCCTATCAAATCTTAGACAATGCCAGACACCAAGCAACAGAATTTTCACTACTCTTCAGGCCACTACCCTGAGGCTCCAAGGAGACCTGAGAGTTACCCTCTCCATTTCAAATAAGCCTAATAGAAATTGTCAATTTTTTTTTAGGCCACTCCGATTTCTTTGCTTTTGTCTGAAGTCCCATCAGCTCAGTGTAGGAGGTCTGGTTGTCTTCTGTGATATGGAATTAATTAATAAATGACATTTGTCTGGCAGGCTAAAATCTTTCCACTTGAGATCTATTTAGCACTGAAAAGATTAGGACTTTGCAATTACATCCTCAGTAACAAAGCAAAGTCAAGTGGGCCTTAAGAAGCATCACTACAAAGCTAGTGGAGGTGATGTAATTCCAGTTGAGCTATTTCGAATCCTAAAAGATGATGCTGTAAAGTTCTGCACTCAATATGTCAGCAAATTTGGAAAACTCAGCTACAGGAATGGAAAAGGTCAATTTTCATTGCAATCCCAAATAAAGGCAATGCCAAAGAATGCTCAAACTACCACACAATTGCACTCATCTCACAAGCTAGCAAAGTAATGCTCAAAATTCTCCAAGCCAGGCTTCACCAATACATGAAACATGAACTTCCACATGTTCAAGCTGCATTGAGACAAGGCAGAGGAACCAGAGATCAAATTGCCAGCATCCGTTGGATCATCGAAAAAGCAAGAGAGTTCCAGAAAAACATCTACTTCTGCTTTATTGACTATGCCAAAGGCTTTGACTGTGTGGATCACAACAAACTGTGGGAAATTCTGAAAGAGATGGGAATACCGGACCACCTGACCTGCTTCCTGAGAAATCTGTATGCAGGTCATGAAGCAACTGTTAGAACCGTACAAGGAACAACCGACTGGTTCCAAATTGGGAAAGGAGTACGTCAAGGCTGTATATTGTCACCCTGCTTATTTAACTTCTACGCAGAGTACATCATGAGAAATGCTGGACTGGATGAAGCACAAGCTGGAATCAAGATTTCTAGAAGAAATATCAATAACCTCAGATATGCAGATGGCACCACCCTTATAGCAAAAAGTGAAGAAGAACTAAAGCGCCTTTTGATGAAAGGGAAAGAGGAGAGTGAAAAAGTTGGCTTAAAACTCAACATCCAGAAAACTAAGATCATGGCATCCAGTCCCATCACTTCGTGGAAAATAGATGGGGTAATAATGGAAACAGTGACAGACTTTTTTTTGGTGGTGGGGGCCTCCAAATCTCTGCAGATGGTGACTGAAGCCATGAAATTAAAAGATGCTTGCTTGCTCCTTGGAAGAAAAGTTATGACCAACCTAGACATCATGTTAAAGAGCAGAGACTTTATTTTACCCACAAAAGACATCTAGTCAAAGCTATAGCTTTTCCAGTAGTCACGTATGGATGTGAGATTGGACTATAAAGAAAGCTGAGCGCCAAAGGATTCATGCTTTTGAACTGTGATGTTGGAGGAGACTCTCGAGAGTATCTTGGACTGCAAGGAGATCCAACCAGTCCATCCTAAAGGAAATCAGTCCTGAATATTCATTGGAAGGACTGATGCTAAAGCTGAAACTCCAATATTTTGGCCACCTGATGCAAAGAACTGACTCATTTGAAAAGACCCTGATGCTGGGAAAGATTGAAAGTGCAGGGAGAAGGGGATGACAGAGGATGGTTGGATGGCATCACTGACTCGATGGACATGAGTTTGAGTAAGCTCCGGGAATTGGTGATGGACAGGGAAGCTTGGCATGCTGCAGTCCACGGGGTCACAAAGAGTTGGACACGACTGAGCAACTGAACTGAACTGAACAAAGTCTGATCCTGATGGAATCAACTCCTTCAGTAAACATTCAAGCAACAGTGGCTTTGTGTTTCAGAAGGGTTTAGGTTGAGGAACTAAAATCCCATGGACAGAGGAGCCTGGTGGGCTACAGTCCATGAGGTCGCAAAGAGTCGGACAGGACTCACTGACTAAACAACAACATTTTTGGTCCACATGCAGTGGTTAAGATTATGGGCAGAGAGACGTCATTCAAATTCTGACTCTGTCACTTGTTATGGACTAGTGACCAAATTATTGAACTATTCTGTGCAGTTTTCTCACCTGTTAATAAGAGTGACTATCTCATAGGATTGCCAACTGAACGCAATGAGATAACACATGTGAAATACAAGATATATGACAATGTTCGACAAATGCTGTCTTGCATTTTTCTTTAAAGGATCATAATCAAAGCTTGGTTTTTCTTTATGACACAGGTTATATCTCCTCCTCCCCCATCTGCTTATCAATTCTTTCTCTTTTTTTTTTTAACCCTCTGAATTAAGTAGATGTCCTAGGGTGACGTTGAAAAGTACTTAAACAAAAGCAGAAAGAAAGTTCCAGTCTTGCCACCCTGAGTGAGGGCTATGGCTGGCCCTAGCAGAGAGGGCATTTGGGCTGCTGGCACAGTGAAAAGGAAGAGGAAAAGAACAAATAAGAACCCCGTTCTCAGGAAGTGAAGTTAAAGTCACTCTGTCATGTCCGACTCTTTGTGACCCCATGGACTACACAGTCCATGGAATTCTCCAGGCCAGATGAGGAGCCAGGAGTCATGCTTGGAAAAGAGAGGCCCACCAAAACCGAATTGGGGTAAGAGTAAATGTTGAATATGTAAGTGCTAGAAGGGAAGTTCTTCCTTTACTGCATGTGATGCAGAGACTCGTTGTAGGTCAGAGAAGATTTTTGTGATGCTCTGTCATCACCCTCACGTGTTCCTTTTACCCCTATGCTATCCCTCCCCACTCCAGCCACCACAGTAATTTCCCTAAAGCACTTTATTTTCATCTCTCCTCTACTAAACATCTGTGACACCTACAGGATTAAGTATAAATTTCTTTAAAAAAATATGTATAGATATAGATATATAGAGAGAGATTTCTTAGCCTCTCCAGTATGAATCCAACTTACCATCATGGCTCCCTGACATGCACCAGATTGCTGACTCCTTATCCTTTGAACTTATCCTGAGCTCTGCCTCCTCTACATCTTTATTTATTCTTCTCTACTCAAGAATGTCCTCTTATTATTTCCTATCTCAGGGTTGCTTCTCCCTTTGAAACTTCCCCTGAAGTGAAGTGAAAGTCACTCAGTCGTGTCCAACTCTGCAACCCCATGGACTATAGAATGGAATAGTCCATGGAATTCTCTAGGCAAGAATACTGGAGTAGGTAGCCTTTCCCTTCTCCAGGGGATCTTCCCGACCCAGGAATCTAACTGGGGTCTCCTGCATTGCAGGCGGATTCTTTACCAACTGAGCTATGAGGGACTTCCCCTAATCCTATCCTATTTCCTCAACATTCCATTATTTGAAATTTATCATTTGCTGCCTAAGGTTAAGGTTCTTTATAATTGTTTTTAAATTGTTAACTCCTTAAGGGTAGGTGCAGTGTTGTACTCTGGATGGTATTCTCTGCCAGCATTTAATATGTACTTTAGAAAAGATTGTTGAAATAACAAATGCTGGAGAAGGTGTGGAAAAAAGTGAACTCTCTTATATTGTTGGTCAGAATATAAGTTGGTGCCGCCACTATGGAGAACAGTATGGAGGATCCTTAAAAACTAAAAATAGAGTTCCCATATGATCCAGTAATGTCACTCCTGGGCATATATCTGGACAAATCTATAATTCAAAAAGATACATGAACCACTGTGTTCATAGCAGCACTATTCACAACAGCCAAGACATGGAAACAACCTAAATGTTCATGACAGATGAATGGAGAAAGAAGATGTGGTACATACATAAAATGGAATATTACTCGTCCATAAAAAAGAAGGAAATAATGCCATTTGCAGTAACATGGATGGACCTAGAGATTATCATAGTAAGTAAGAAAGACAAATAAATACCACATGATATCACTTACATGTGGAATCTAAAATATAGCACAAATGAACTTATCAATGAATCATAAACAGACTCATAGACATAGAAACAGACTTGTGGTTGCCAACTGTGTGTGTAGGGGGATGGAGCAGGAATTTGGGATTAGCAGGTTCAAACTATTATATTAATATATATTATGGATAAACTATGTCCTACTATATAGCACAGAGAACTCTAGTCAATAGCCTGTGAATGAAAGTGAGCAGGCACAGAGGCCTTTCTGTCTCCCATCTCTTGTAGTCAAGACACCAGCCTCCACGATCTTCCCTGAGTTGCAAAGGGCAGATTCGAACAGTTGCTAATCAAGTTATTGTTGTTGTTTAGCCCCTAAGTTGTAACTGACTCTTTTGCTACGCCATGGACTATAGCCTGCCAGGCTCGTCTGTCCATGGGATTTCCCAGGCAAGAATACTTGAGTGGGTTGCCATTTATTTCTCAGGGCATCTTCATGACCCAGGGATTGAATCCATGTCTCCTGCTTTAGCAGGTGGATTCTTTACCACTGAGCCATCTGGAAGCCCAACATCAACTGTACTTCAACTTTTTTAAGAAAGAAATGATTGTTGAATGGAGTCAAAGCTGAATAACCTTCCTTCCCCCACAAGACCTTATTCATATTTATTCTCCAAACAATACTCAAACAGAATTGTTTAAAAAGAAGAAAACTGATGTTTGAAGAATGAAAACTCCCAGAGAGGGTTTCAGGATGGGAGTAGAACAGAAGCAAATCCAGTGGTAATTCTGCTTGTCATTCTCCCGTCTGTTTAGTCTCTCTCACCTCAAGGCTATGGTGACAGCCTGGAATGAATTGAATCCTGAATAGCAACTGCAAGTCTGCAGGCCTGGGATGAAGTACCGTGTCTCTTTAACTCTTTCTTCAGAGAGAATTCTAAAAAAGTGGAAAAAGAGAGAAAAAGGAAATTTAGTCCACAGAGAAATTAACTGCAATGCAAGACCACACACAGCTTTAAAATTCAATGCTTTCTTTCTCTGAAGATACCCAGGTCGATTTGCCTCTGCTGTTTTTCATCATATAAATTACTTTGCTTGAAGGGCAAATGGGAGTAAATATAGCAGCAGTATCTCTGATGTAACATTTACTGACCTGGCTTTGACACGTCCTTGACACTGTCCTTTAGAAAAGAAAGAGAAAAAGAGAAACTGTCTTTGCTACTGTGTGTAAGAGAAACTCCCATTCTCAGCCATCATCCGAGTGTGGGAGACTGATAAATATAAAGAATAAAAATGAAAAAGTGAAAGATGCTGGTAATTTGTCAGCTTTTCTGTGTTTGGCCATCCCTGGCAGGTGGGCCAGAGCCAGAGACAGTCAATCAGCAGTATTTACCAAGGTGGGGGTAGCCAGATGCTCATGCTGGAAACCACGCACAGACAGTTCAAGTTCCCATCTGAACTTGCATTTTAAAAACAGCCTGCCTAAAAAGTTTTGTAGGTTACTGAGTCCCATTTTCCCCTTACTCTTTCCAGTCTCTTTTTTTTTTTCCTGAAAGCAATGACTTAAGGATAGCAATGATGAAACTTTACTTTTTATAGAGCTGGAATACACATCTAAAAGAAAAATTGTGGGACTTCGCTGGTGGCTAAGTGGTAAAGAACCCTCCTGCCAATGCAGGAGACTCGGGTGTGATCCCTCTGGGAAGATCCCACATGCCTAGACCAACTAAACCCAATAGCCACAACTATTGAGCCTGGGAGCCACCAATTACTGAAGCCTGAGCACTCTAGGACCCATGTTCCACAAGAGAAACCACTACAATGAGGAGTCCGAGCAGTGTAACTAGAGATTAGGCCCCTGCTTGCTGCTACTAGAGAAAAGCCTGTGCAGGAATGAAGACCTAGAACAGCACCTCCACTCCAAAAAAAAATTAATTAATTGTGGCTCTCTCTGAGGAGAGGACTGGATCAGTGGGTAAGTTCAGGGTTGGGGGTGGGGAGGAAGGCAGAGGAGAGAACAGCCCAAAAGTCTTTTCTCTACACTTTCTGATTACTTTACAATGAGAATATTTAGTGAATTACATTTTCTTTTTTTTTGTTCAGGCCACAAAGCCTGTGGGGTCTTAGTTTCCCCAGCTGGGATCAAAGGGCCCCAAGCCTTGTTCTTAAACATTGAACCGTCAGGAAAGTTCCCCATGTGTAATTTTTTTAAGTAGGGAAGGAAGGACAGAAAGGATGGATTGGGAAACAGTTCACCTGTGATGTATACATGAAACTTCATTTGGACATATTATGAACTCTTAGTTAACCCCAATAAAATATGCTTGGTAGGTTAACTGTGATTATCTTACTTCCAATGTCTAGCATATAGTTTCAACTCCTTTTGTTTTTCAATTTTGCACGTCAATGTAAAATTTAAATTATGTACCACATGAAAATATGTTATTTATAATACATACATATATGTGCTTCTGTCTATCCATTTATGTTTAATTACTTTATTAAAAAATATATTTATGCATGTGGTGCGTTGGGTCTTATCACGGCATGTAAGGTCTCTTGTGATGCTTGGGCCTAGTTTTCTCGAGACTTGTGGGATCTTGGCAACCAGGGATCGAATCCATGTCCTCAGCATTGGAAGGCAGAATTTACAACCACTGAACTGTTACTGACTCCAAACTCGCTCTGCTCACTGCAGGACTGGCCAATGAATTGGAGAGGAGGTGTTGAGGCAAGGTATTCGACTTTATTCAGAAAGCTGGCTGACCAAGAAAATGGCAGACTAAGTCTCAAAATAACCATCTTATCTGGAACTGGATGTCAGGTTGTTTTATGGATCAGAGATGGTGGGGGGAGGTGGCCATTAATCTTGCAAATATCTCCTAGAATGGCAAGCCTCAGGCAGGGGATGTGTTAATTTCATCATTCTTGCCATCTAAAGGGAGGAGAGGGTTCTGAACAAAGGCACTTTAGTTTAACAGTCAGGCAGAAGGGCAAGATTCTCTAAGACAGACCAATATGTATGATTATAATAACAAAAGCAACCAAAAGCAAGTCAAAGAAACAATTCCAACATGGAGTCAGAATTGGCTTTTCCCTGCAACAGACCACTAGGGAAGTCCCTACTTTCTTGTTCTCTTGATAGAAATAAGAGAAACTTGTGATGGTACTGCTGGTAATGTATTCCCACTGCCACCCCCATTTTAAGACCACTGGTCAAATTAACAGAGCAAAACTGTTCTAGGAGTTAATGTATACACTAATATAAACAAAATAGCTCATGCAGTGCCTGGCATAGGCTATTTGCTCTATAAAATATGAAAATTGGGACCCTTTCTTTCCTCTCCCTTGCTCATGGAAAAGGACATGGTTGAAACAAAAGAACTTCAATTTGTAAGCATCTGGCCTAGGAAAGTCAGAGCTAGCGAGGATTTGATATTATTTCACCAATCCCCCTCATCTTAAGACAAGAATGCTGAGGGCCAGGGAGAGTTGCTATTTAATAAGGCTTACAAATCCTCTGAGTGGCAATGCCAGGTGTCTTTTTCCTACTTCCTTTTTTTTTTTGGCTGCACCTAGCGGTTTGCAGGATCTCAGTTTCCTAGCCAGAGACTGAAGCTGGGCCACAGCAATGAAAACCAGAAATCCTAACCACTACGCCACCAGGGAACTCCCCCAAGTGTCTCTTTTCTTTCTTTCTTTTTATCTTTTCCCTGTCAAGTGTCTTAATGTGGTCTTCTAAACTTTCATGTGTACCTCTGGCTCATTTCTAAGCTACATGACTGAGTGACTTTCACTTCACTAATTTTTGGGTTAACTGTCTCCTCTCTTTCCTCATCTTAGTATGGCTAAGTTTAAAACTATGATCTTATACTTTCATGTGCTGTAGGAGAAAAACTTCAGAAAAGCTAGAAAAACAATAAAAGCTTTAAAAATTAATTCAAGTGACTAGGCTAAAGGCATCCTAGCTTCTCCCATACCATGGTATATAGTGAACAGCAGGTGGGGCTCATTATTATTGTCATCCTCCTCATCATCCTCCTCATCCTCATCAGTTTGGCTTCCCTGTATGTGTGAATAGGTTTTCAATGATATGTTTCAAAGGTCTAAGCAGCTTCTCTTGTCTTGAGTGAGAGACTGAGCCAGCAGCCAGGTGGCTTCTAAGAACTATACCTACCAGACAACTCTGGTGGCTTTGTGTTGCTGAGCCCAGAGAAACTGTTGGGAAGGTCTATCAGAGGGAGCTCCCAGCCCCCAGCGTGATGCCTGGGGCAAGCTCCTGGAAAAGTTTACCTAATTTCCACCTAGAAAAACAGAGCTCTCCTCTGGAATTCAAACACAATTTAGAGAGGACAGAGAAATTCACAGCCTGGGGCCCAAGTCTGCCTGGTGCCAAAACAACCACGAAATTCTGCTTCACAGTTTGTGAAGCAGTATGAAAGGCAGGGGGCCTGAGTCACAGGCATGCTTTACAAAGTTCACCAAGTCCCATTTTACCAAGTTAAAACAAAACGGGAAATAAGGTAAAGAGGAAGGAAAAGACACTAATAGGACTTGAGAGCCCAGGTGTCCTAGACAGCAGGTATACTGACATTTCTTATCTCACTTTCACAACCTCCCTGGAAAGAAGATTCATCGCCATTTTTTTTTTTAAACTGAAGCTCATAGGCCAAGCAGCATGCCCAGGTTTATACAGCAACAAAGTGGCAGAACCAAAAAGTGAGTCTAGGCCCTTTGACCTCTGACCTCGTGAGTGCACCTTCCTCAGCCCCACATGAAGCAACCAAATTCCAGAGCACTTTATGAGCGCCCTGCTGAAGGTCGTGCAGCTAATAGCACGCAGGGCTGGCGTCTGCCTGTAATTCAGTTGTCAGGCTTCAGGTGGTTAGTCTGTGTTTAGCAAGATGTCTGGTTTGCTGATGGGAAACGAAGATGTGGTGAAAGAAAAGGAGACCAATACATAAGCTGACTTGTTTAGATTAGTTAATTTGGGTTGGAGGCGTGGTTTGCAGGGAGAGGGCCCTAAACTAAAATGTCACATTATGAAATTACAGATCAAATGAAGAAGTAGGAATGAAATGAAGTAAATCCAGGAGTCCATGCTGACCAGAAAGTAAAACCAAATTTCTCTTCTCAGCCTTAATCAAGTCTTTTTTATTTAACTGGAGTATAATTGCTTTACAATGCTGTGTTACATTCTGCTGTACAACAGCATGAATCAGCTTTATATATACACATATCACCTCCCTCTTGAGCCTTCCTCTCACCCCTCCCTTAATCAAGTCTTTAAAACAACTTATATTTTTGAATGGAATGATTATTTCCATAATAAAAAGAAAATCAAGAGATTAAAAATATGAAAAAGTAACATGAAAAGTCACTTTTCCTCCCTCCTCTGCTCTTCACCTGCCTGCGCCCCTCCCCTTTTTCCCACAGCTAGCCTGGCCATCACAGAGTATTCAGAGACCTTGATTCAACCTAAACACAGAGGATTCTAGGTGTTAGAAGAGAATGCTCTTTCTTTTCTTTTTTTTTTTTTGATCAATAATGTTTATAGCAGCTTTATTCCTAAGCCCCAAACTGGAAATAACCCAAATGTCCATCAATAGGAGAATGGAGAAACAAGTCATATAGTCATACAATGGACTGCTACAGAGCAATGAAAAACAATAAACAACTGCTACACTTAACTACAAGTATAAATGTCAAAAAGAGACGCAAAGGAGCACCTATTATAAGATTCCATTTTTATGCAATTCGGTACTGTGTGTGTGTATTCATCCGCTAAGTCGTATCTGACTCTTCGCAACCCCTATGGATCGCAGCCTGCCAGCCTTTCCTGTCCTTCATTATTTCCCAGATTTTGCTCAAATTCAAGTCCATTGAGTCAGTGAGGCTGTCTAACCATCTCATTCTCTGTTGTCCCCTTCTCCTCCTGCCTTCAATCTTTCCCAGCATCCGGGTCTTTTCCAGTGCTAGCCAAAACTAATTTATAATGATGGTGGTGGTGGTGGTATAGTCGCTAAGTCGTGTCCAACTCTTGTGACCCCCAGGCTCCTCTGTCCATGGGATCTTCCAGGCAAGAATACTGAAGTGGGTTGCCATTTCCTTCTCCAAGAGAAGGCTCTTTACAGGGTATCAACTGCAGAAAAATGCACAGCCTAAAATTTTTGAGTTGTTTGATTCAAAGATCTTACTGAGTACTATAGCCTGGGAGACAACTTCTCAGAAAACTGAAGAACTGTTCCAAAGAGGTCAAGGAAGAGCCAGCCAAAACAATATGAGATTTTTATTGTTTTTTGTTTGTTTATTTTTGGCTGTGTTGGGTCTTCATCGCCATGCAGGCGTTCTTCTCGTTGGAGCCAGCAAGGGGGCTACTGTCTAATTTCAGTGCTCAGGCTTCTCATCAAGGTGGCTTCTCTTATAGTAGAGCAAGGGCTCTAGGGCTTCAGCAGTTGCAGCTCCTGGGTTCTAGAGCCCAGGCTCAAGAGTTGTGGCACACCAGCTTAGTTGTATATTCTCTTGCATTGGCAGGCATATCCTTTACCACTGAACTACTAGGGAAGCCCCTGTTTTTTTGTTTTGTTTTGTTTTAATATTTGTTTGGCTGCACCAGGTCTTAGTTGTGGCACATGGGATCTTTGATCTTCACTGCAGCATGTGGAATCTTTAGTTGTGACATGTGGGATCTAATGCCCTGACCGGATATCGAACCCCAGCACCCTGCACTGAGAGTGTGGAGTCTTAGTCACTGGACTGCCAGTGAAGTGCCAGGGTGTATGAGTTTTTTGCTGGAAAATATGTAGTCAAACATCAAAAGATTACTGCTAATCACAAAGAACAGATATTACAAATGTGATGATTTTAGCACTCTTCTGTTTTGGGAAGATGCAAGGATCCAGGTTCATTGAAATTACTCCTTAGATATGCATCTTGACTATTTAAGGCCAATAACCAAGGCACAGAACGCTTCCTGTTTTTCTTGATCCTGAATTCCCCTCAGGCCACACCTTCAGTGCTGCAGTGGCTGGAACTGGGATGGCTGGAAACACTTCCTGTTCAAAATGGTGTGATTTGAGAAGTGTGTTAAGGCCCAATGCTTCGTCCGAAATAAATCTTCACTGACCTGGTACCACCTTCCCCTGTAACGTAACAGGAAATTCCCCCTAATGAGGGTTAATCCTCATGCTAAGCAAAGATGAGGACATTACTTCTAGAACTACACAAAAATAGGGTAACTGTCAAACTACATAATTTTACCTAAGTCATTCCTGTTTATCAACCTAATTCATATTCTCTGTTATTTTGTTCTCTCCATTTTCTTCTTCAAAAGACCCTCACCAAGGGGACTTCCCTGGCAGTCCAGAGGTTAAGACTGTGCTTCTAAAGCAGGGGGTATGGGTTTGATCCCTGGTAGAGGGACCTAAGGTCCCGTATGCTGCATGGCATGGTCAAAAACAAAACAAAAAGACCCTCACCGAGGCAAATATGAGTTTAGGATTTTAAATATAATAGATTTCCTCACATTTTCCAAAAAGCCAGCTTGACACAAACTAGATTTTGCTTATGGGTGAACCATGAGGGATTCATGACCAAGGCCTTCCTCCCCTTCCCAGTGCCTTGTTACTGACCTCACAAGAGCATAATTTATGTGGACCTTTTACCTTCACTCCCTTTTTACAAAGTAAAACAACAAAAAGAAAAAGATGAGGACATTGTCTTAGGCTGCTATGGATAGGAGAAATTGAAACCGCACACCTGGCCATGTACCACAGTAACCATTTGCATGAGCTATTGTAGGATAGGAGATCCTGGTAAGGACACAGAACTAGCCAGTACCAACAAGAATTTGGGAAAGCTCAAAAGGAGAGACAAGACACCAGTCATATGTCCTCCCAGAATCCTTCTCGCTGGAATCCATCTTGGTTGAGTGATCTGCACACCACCTGGAAGGCCCCTGAGTCAGAATGACTGGTATGATGCAACCCAGAAAGGAAACTAATCCCATCACCATAAAACCCAAGACTGTGACCCACGTGGCAGGGCAGTCCTCCTGGGTACCCCTTACCCTCCTACTCTCCCCACCCCGGGCACCCTTCCCAATAATGCCTCTTGCTTTTGTCAGCATGCGAGTCTCCTCAGACAACTCATTTCTGAGTTTTACACAAGAGCCCACTCTTGGGCCCTAGATGGGGCCCCCCTCCCGCAACACTATCAACCCTCCACTGTTAACCAGGTCTTCTTTAAGCTTATAATCAAAATAGCTAAGGAGCCAGGCCTTACACCTGTTTTGTTTGTGCCTTTCCAAATTGGAACAAAGCCTTTGCCCAACTTTGCTGCTCTTTAAAGAGTCTGTCCTATTTTTACCACTCTTTGGCAAACTCCTCTAACAAATTATCTGCCTGGGAACTACATTCACCTCTTAACTTGCAATATTTTGGTTTTGGCCTCTATTGAAAATGTAATTAGGGGCCATTATCTGTTCCTGAATGAGTATATTCAAATGCCCCTTCTCTGTCTTTACTGAATCCGAGTCCCCTGTTGAATTTTGTTATTGCAAACAACACCGTAAAAGATGGTTTAAAAAAAAAAAATTAAAATAGCTAATTATAGGGAATTTCCTGGTGGTCCAGTGGTTAACTGCTGAGGGCCTTGGTTTAGTCCCTGTTCTGGGAGCTAAGATCCTACAAGTCAAGTGACATGGCCAAAAAAAAAAAAAATTATATAAATAGCATAGCATAAGAAGATATGTTTACAGGGCACTAGTTCAATACATTATAGTTCATCTTACAGAATGTTATGCAACATTTGAAAACAATGAAATTAATCCATAGGTATGGGGAAAAAAACTTCCACAGTAATTAGTGGAAGTGAAAAATACCATGATGCACTGTACATATCCTGCAATACCATTTGTGTATTTTTATAGATGTATAGATGAAATAAAATCATTTTTATTTTAAGGCAGGGTAAGAACTTTTCTTTTAGGACAAGAACATTTTTAAACACAAAATTCTCTCCTGCCTCCAGCTAATTTGGGGATACTTCAGATGCTCCCTGCAGCATCCCAGAGAGAAATTAAAACAATTAGGATTGTTTGGTATGTTGGGTTATATGGGAAGCGTTGCCTAGTGGTGGAGATTAAACCTTCTCAGATTGCATTGTATGGATAAAATGTCATTAATATAAATATAAATTACATAAAATTTATGAAATTGGATATATTCTGGTATAATGCTACCAGTCATAATTCTAATTATGATCTTAAAATGTTGTAAGTCATAGCAATAAGTAAGTTCCTTTGTCAATTGCATTGTAATCAGATCTCTAACTATAAGTCTTTTGTCATTCCAAGACATTACTCTGATGTCTTTGCAAAAATGCCTCATCTTCAAGAAGATTCACAGAATGTTTTTAAAGACTTATTTTTAAAATATTTATTTATTTTTGGCTGCATCACGTCTTAGCTGTGGCTAACAGGTTCTTTTCAGCTTGTGGACTTCTCTCTAGCTGTGTCGGGCAGGCTCAGTAGTTGTGGCATGTGAGCTTAGTTACCCTGTGGAATGTGGGAATCTTAGTTCCCTGGCCAGGGATAGAATCCACATACCCTGCATTGGAAGGTGGATTCCTAACCACTGTACCACCACAGAAGCCCCTTAATTGAACTATTAAAAGGATACATTTGTTTCTGAAGTTTATCGCAGTAATCTATTTTTGGATACAGATCAGATGCCTCATGACCTACAACCAGAAGATTGTTCTCATTGGAAAAGACATCAGATAAAGGACGGTCCACAGCCTTGTTGGAAGGAACCACATCAGGCCTCCTCTCTTAAATGGACTGAAACTCCTGTTTCTGACACCCTCTTAGACTGAGACCAGCAGTACCAGACCAGGACAAGAAGAAGACGACATCTGAAGTAGACAGCTTCCAAGATGCTGAACCAGACCTGTGTAGTGATTACTTTGAGACTTGATCACACTTTTGCTTGTGAGCCAAACATTACTTTCTTGAGCGCAGGCTTATGCAAGTGACAAAAATCAATCCAGTTGCTAGATTTATGGTTGATTACCTATGTTCCGTATTCCTGGGTTACCTCGGTGCATCTCTCCTCTCCAAGGTTCCAACTGGAAGGCCCTTATCGATTTTAGCTTAGAAGAAAGGAATTCTGGTACCAGGCAAGAGAAGTGGGACACTCTTACATGGCCAATTAATGACACATGTTTAACCTATCCATAAATATTCCTTTTCACTACATGTGAAATATATTGAGTAGTTCCTAACAGGACCCAATAGATTTACGGAACAAATTTATGGCCTTACCTATTCCCAGGTTGGTTAGGAAGATGAACAATTGGCTTTCCTTAGGCTCAAGATCTCCTATGAGTAGCCTTGAAAATAGTCCGTGCCAACCTGTCTTTAATTTGGCCTGCTAGGTTCAACTGGGCTTCCGAGGTGGTGCTAGTGGTAGAGAACCTGTCTGCCAACGCAAGAGATGTGAAAGATGGGTTCAGCCCCTGGGTTGGGAAGATCCCCTGGAGGAGGGCATGGCAATCCATTCCAGAATTCTTGCCTGGAGAATCCCATGGACAGAGGAACCTGGCAGGCTACAGTCCATAGGGTTGCAAAGAGTCAAACACGACTGAAGCTATTTAACATACACACCAGTTCAATTAGAGTTTCAGTGGTATGATTATTTGGCCATGATATTTGTTCCTTCACTTGGGATAGACTATGTCATTACTCATAAAGAGGCATCAACAAAATTCAGCCAGTAAGGTTTAAATGGTAGTAACTGTCATTGGGCTTCTTAGATGACTTCCAGCCCGCCAAGCAGGTGATGTGGGTTTGATCCCTGGGTTGGGAAGATCCCCTGGAGAAGGAAATGACAACCCACTCCAGTATTCTTGCCTGGGAATTCTATGGACAGAGGAGCCTGGTGGGCTACAATCTATGGGGTCGCAATGATACAACTTAGCAACTGAGTAGGCACCCATGAAACCAAGTCATTAGTTTGCTCAGTTAAGAAGTTTCCATGATGAGGAAAGCAGTCCTACAGGGGCAACTTGCACTATCACACACGGTGAATGTTGTGTTTTTATACCTGATGAGTCTTCTAATGTAACCTGCCTTATGACACATATGAAAAGTCAAATTTCCACTCTGAATGATCCTCTTCCCAGTTTAAGTAAAATGTTAGGAAGATGGTTTGATTCAGGAGGATGTTGACTTAAATCTTTGCTAATGATAGTTACTCCTGCATTTTAATAACAGTTCAGGTAACTTAAAAAATATTAATAGTAGTTTCTTGCCTTTATGTTGTGTATCACCTACTCCCATTTAGAAAATATCCAAACAATTTGAAACTATTAATCACATCTATAGTTCTCTATAAAATAACAGACATGCACAGTATACATGCAAGGTAAAATTGGCATAAGTCCTATTGGACCACTTGAAATTAACTATCAGTCCTTGCCAGACATCCTACCAGTACAACTCCCCTAAGAGAAAAGAAAGAACTGGGCTATTAGGAACCAGCACCAGGGGACATGGTAGACCAGAGGAGGTAAGTGACCATCCTAGCATCAAGGGACCAAATACTTGATCACCTTTTGATTAATTATCAAGAGAGAGAATTGATGAAATAAAGTTATTTTTAAGACAGGACAAGAAAAATTTTAAACATAAAATTCTCTCCCTGCCTGTTTGAGTCACTACCCCTTCCCCTTTAGCGTGCCTTGTGCACCTGCGTTATACATTAACTAGATCCCCTTAAAACTCACAGGAATGCTTATTCACCAAAAAAAAAAAAGCAATTTCCTCCTGGCACCAATAAGGTAACACCTTAGGAGATAACATTCCTTTCTCAATCCTGTAAGGGGTCACAATAAGCCACTGCTCACCTTGTTGGATTACGTAAACTGTCAATGTATTACTTTGATGTATAAACATTTGTCTCAAAAACTTATAAATATGCTTTGACCTTCAAGGGGCAGAATAGTCCTCAGAGCTCTCAGAACGCTGCATGTATGCTAAGTTGTTTCACTCGTGTCCGACTCTTTGCGACCCTATGGACTGTAGCCCGTCAGGCTGCTCTGTCCAAGGGCTTCTCCAGGCAAGAATATTGGAGCAGGTTGCCATTTCCTTTATCTCCTGGGTAATAATCTGCAGGTTAGTTTGAATAAAGTTTTCTATTTCTTTTTTAAATTGACTACTAATTTTTTTCATTGTCATGCTGGGATACATACGCAAAGTTTCTGGAAGGACACATAAGACACTATCAACAGTGGTGGCTTCTAGACTCTAGAAAATGGGAATGCCAGCTAGGAAAAAGGATTTTACATTTTTATTTATACTTTCTGGGTTAATTGGTTTTCTGTGAATTTATATAATGTATTTTAAAATGTATTTATAGTGTATTTAAATGTATTTAAAATACTAACATTTAAAACAAAGGTATATCTTTGCACAATTTTTTGAAATGAATAAAACAAATATCCACACATGTATCATGTGAAGTTTATCAAATTATAAAATTAATCAAAATAAATGTATTATGTTTGAAAGGCATTTGAAGGCTAGATTTTATTTCATTCTACATGAATGCATAAGATTGCATTATAATTTTTGAGAAATTATAAGCAAACATAAATTAACATTACTTACTAATAGTTTCAGTTCAGTTCAGTTGCTCATTCATGTCCGACTCTTTGCGACCCCATGGACAACTGCATGCCAGGCCTCCCTGTCCATCACCAACTCCCAGAGTTTACTCAAACTCATGTCCATTGAGTCGGTGATGCCATCCAACCATCTCATCCTCTGTTGTCCCCTTTTCCTCCCGCCTTCAATCTTTCTCAGTATCAGGGTCTTTTCAAATGAGTTGGTTTTTCACATCAGGTTACTAAAGAATTGGGGTTTGGCTTCAACATCAGTCCTTCCAATGAATATTCAGGACTGATTTCCTTTAGGATGGATTGATTGGATTTCCTGGCAGTCCAAGGGACTCTCAAGAGTCTCTCCAAAACCACAGTTCAAAAGCATCAATTCTTTGGCACTCAGCTTTCTTTATAGTCCAACTCTCACATCCACACATGATTATTGGAAAAACCATAGCTTTGACTAGACGGACCTTTGTTGGCAAAGTAATGTCTCTGCTTTTTAATATGCTGTCTAGGTTGGTCATAACTTTTCTTCCAAGGAGCAAATATCTTTTAAATTCATGGCTGCAATCACCATCTGCAGTGATTTTGGAGCCCTCAAAAATAGAGTCTGTCACTGTTTCCACTGTTTCCCCATCTATTTGACATGAAGTGATGGGACCAGATGTCATCCATGATCTTAGTTTTCTGAATGTTGAGCTTTAAGCCAACTTTTTCACTCTCCTCTTTCACTTTCATAATAGTTTAAATAATTCCAAAACAAAAGTTATACAAATTCTGTCAAAATTGTATAGCAAAATTTCATATTTGATTTAGAAGATGATATTTTATTTATTTATTTGTGACCCTGTGGCTTTCAGGATCTTAGTTCCCTGAGCAGGGATAGAACCTGTGTTCCCTGCAGTGGAAGCACAGGGTCCTAACCATTGGACTGCCAGGGAATTCCCTGGCATGTGATATTTTAATGTTTACACAATACTACAAAGGATCTCCAAAGGTAACAATGCCTAGAGCACAAGAGGCTCTTAAAAAGGACCTGAGGGTACTTCTCTGGTGGTCCAGTGGTTAAGAATCCATCTTCTAATGCAAGTGAGACGGGTTCCATCCCCGGTTTGGGAAGTAAGATCCCACATGCCACAGAGGAACTAATCCTGTGCACCACAACAAAGACCGAGCACAACCAAAATAAAAAACAAAGGACTTGTGTAGCATTAACTCCAAACTATATACAAAAATATAAATATAAATAATAATTTGCATCTAATTCTGCCTATGATATTTGACAGAAGACATCTGCTGTGAAATAAGGAATGACAAACTTGTTACGAGAGGAAATTGTTGAAAGGAATTCACTCCTTCTTTCTGACTAGACAATCTATGCTTGCACTGTCCTTCCTCTACCTGTCCACTGTCACTATTGTCCTCCCTCCTTATCTTGACTTTGGAACCCAGGTCACCTCCTAGGCAAGAGACCATTACTAGAAAGCAATCATATGTCTGCTGGTGAGCCTCATAAGGTCTACTTTTCTTTCCACCCTCCTCATCAAGAAAGATATGTTTTTCAAAAGGTGGATTGTATTGTGAGTTATAGGTCAATTAAAAAGAAAGATAATTTTCATGCTGGAAGAGGAAGGACAAACATAGGTAAGAAATTTGAAATACCACTCTGGGGAACTTATTTGAGATATTTTTCCACTTTGAACAAACTAAAATTTCTAATCCCAATACCAAGAGGTAGTGAAAGAAATAGCTAATATTGTGAAAACCACAAACAGAAGTATTATAAAAATTGACAATGGAAAAACTATCAGAGGGTAAAATGGATTGATTTTCAAGAGTGACAAAGGACTTCTTTTAAAGACAGAGGATACAATCTAGATGTCCATTGACAGATGAGTGGATAAAGAAATTGTGGTATATATATATATATACAGTGGAATATTGCTCAGCCACAGAAAGGAACGAATTTGAGTCAGTTGTAATGAGGTGGAATGAACCTAAAGTCTGTCACACAGAGTGAAGTATATCAGAAAGAGAAAAATATTGTATATTAACACATATATATGGAATCTAGAAAAAGGGTACTGATGAATCTATTTCAAGGCAAGAATAGAGATGCAGACATAGAGAATGGACTTGTGGACCCAGCGGGGGAAGGAGAGGGGGGGATGAACTGAAAGAGCAGCACTGACATATATACACTGCCATGTGTAAAATACAAAGCTAGCGGGGAGCTGCCGTATAACACAGGGAGCTCAGCCTGGTTCTCTGTGATGACCTAAGGAGGTGGGAGGGGGTTGGAGTAGGAAGGAGGCTCAAGAGAGAGGGAATATATGTGTACTTATAGCTGATTCACACTGTTGTACCGCAGAAACTAACACACTGGAAAACAATTATCCTCCAATTAAAAATAAATTTTTAAAAAATAATAAAGGATTGACCAGACCTGCTTAGTTTAAAATAGTTGCCTATTTAGAGAGTAAGACTAGGGCATAGCGCAGGTTGGATGGTTGGTCTGTTTTCATTATAAATATTTGGTACTACTTTTAAATTAAATCTATATAACACATAAATTTTACCCTCCAAAAAAGTTTTTCACATGGGAAAATATGAGACCTTAAAATCTATGATCTTCAAATCTTCAATGACCCCTAGAAGATTTGGGGGAGATTATTACAAAATGTTTAATGAGCACTTAAGGGAATTGACCTTAAGTGCCAACTTGGATCCACTAAGGACAAGTTTGTTTATTCAATAAACATTTATTGTGTACCTACTTGATCCCAGTCACTGTGCCAGGCACTAGCAAAATGAAGCAGAAAGCAAAACAGCACCTTTCTGCTTCTTGTGGAACTCTAGTGAAGAAAACAAACAATAACAAAAATTATAGCATAATTACAACTTGTGATAAGTGCTATGAAAGAAAACACAGGGGTTCGTGTGAGAACATGATTAGAGGAACTAACCTCATTGCAGAAGAGGGCAGTGTGACAGAAATTCTCTTTGAGCCAGCCGCATGTAATCTGAGCCCCACAGATGAATAGAATTTAGGTAAGAAGTATTGCTACAGAGACAATCTGAAAACCACAAGTGAAAAAGGCATGAGGCAGCAATAAACTTGGCATGCAGAGGAACACAGAAAAAACTGAGGTGGCCATAGGCCAGAAGGCAGTAGACAGAATGTAGAGTGCAAGAACGAGCCTCTCCAGGAACCTAGGGGCTGTATCACATGGGCACTAACTAATGCTGTTTCCTTTTTTGAAGTGATTACTGGGCAGGTAGATTAAAGAAATCCAAAGACACACTAAACTTGTTTTCAGTGCGATAATTGATCAATAGGTTTGGGACAAACCAGTTATCCAACAACCAAAAAACTGAAAAGGTTAGTCGCTTGGTTGCGTCCAACTCTTTTTGACCCCATGGACTGTAGCCCGCCAGGCTCCTGTCCATGGGATTCTCCAGGCAAGAATACTGGAGTGGGTAACAATTCCTTTCACCAGGGGATCTTCCCGATTCAGGGATCGAACAGGGATCAAACTCGTGTCTCTTGCATCTGCAGGTAGATTGTTTACCACTGCACCACCTGGCCTCCCATGAACGGTGTGTTCTCAAGCAGTGAGGCTCTGCAACAGAAGCAGATCCTGGAAAAGACATGAGTTTGGGTAGACTCTGGGAGGTGGTGATGGACAGGGAGGCCTGGCATGCTGCGATTCATGGGGTCACAAAAAGTTGGACACGACTGAGCTACTGAACTGAACTGACTAAGGCTGTTTTCAGACCATATTCTTCATGTCTGGACATCAAGTCCTTCCTTGAAGAGTGATCTGGGTTTGCATCTCCTTATCCATCTCACCATTGCATTTAGAACACAAAGACACCAAGAACCTCAACAGTTTGGTTCCTGCCTATCTCTCTTCCACTTGCTTCCACCTTCTTTTCTTTAAATTTTTTAATACAATTTTTAGAGGTTACTTTCCACTTAGGTTATTTAACCTTTCTGTTTGTTGAAGCTTATCCCCTCTTCAGGGCTTTTGCGTTAGCTGTTCCTCTTGCCTGAAATGTCTTCCTGTGGTTACCTCCTTCTAATGCTGCCTGTCACCTTCCTTGTTACTTCCTAACTGGTGGCCCTGTTTCACTTTCTCATGCGCCTAAGTAAAATTATCTAGATTGCTTGTTTATATGTCTCATCAACTAGAACATAAATTTAGCAAGGCTGTGGATCTGATCTGTTTTGTTCAATGCTCAATCCCAATCAGTACCTGGAACACAGTAGACCTTCAAGAAATATTTTTTAATTTGAATCAGACAAGGTGTAGAAATGTATGTTCAATGATACTATAGCTAGCTAGCTATAGTTACAGCTAGTCAAAGATTTTTACCAAAATAATACTTATTAGTATATCAAAGTTAACCTGAAGGGAGATCTCTAGTTGGCTGACAGAAATCTGTCTGGTCTTGTCAAACGGTTAAAAGTTGATGATTTCTGTAGACACAGATGATGAAATCATCTGAATTTCTGATGACACAAAGCTGAGAGATCTGAAATCACCTAAGCCACCCCCTCCAGGCTACAGTCCATGGGGTCTCAAAGAGTCAGACATGACTGAGTAACTAACATTTTCAAGCTACCCTTCCAGCCCCCCAGACACACGCCTACCCTCACCACATATAAGGAATAGGCTAGCTCCCTCCCCTTTAGGGAAGCCAGCAAGCAAGGAAACCTGTTGTTTGTTCTCCCTCCCACTGTTTTGGAAGGGCCCAATAAAGCCTTGCCTTTAGAGAAAAAAAGCTTGAGTATAGGTGGCTGACACACTGGATGACAGGATTCAGATTCAAAAGCACCTGAAAGTCCATCAAAAATAGAACGAATAAGTGTGTTTCTTACTCATACAATAAATTACTGCACAGCAATGAAATTGAGTGAACTGCTGCTATCTGCAATATGAAATACTTTACAAAGATGATATTGAGGGAAATAAACCACACACATAAAGAAGAATATACACTGCATTATTCTATTTCTGTATATTTCAAAACCAAGGGAAACTATTTTATGGTGCTAAAACTCAGGACTGGTTCTCTTGAGGAAGGAGGAAGGCAGCAGTGATGGGGAGAGATATAGAAGGCTTTTGAGGTGCTGCTAGTGTCTATTTCTTGACCTGGGCAGCGGTTGTACGGATGTGTTTATTTTGCAGTAACTCACTGATCTGTGTACTTATGATTTGTACATTTTATATGTATAATATACATCCATTTTAAATTGAAGCATAAAAGAGACGTGGGATATCTTCTTATTAAAAGCTCAATGTGCAGTTCCTGATTTTGAATGAAAGAATTTTAATATTTTGCCACTTAGAATTATAGTTGGTACTGATTTGCAGTAAATAATCTTTATTATGTTTAAGTACACAAACCTTTTATTTCCTTTGATCTCCTGTTTCACAGAGGTTTTATTAGAATGGTTACTAAATAGACTGTAATACTGCTGCAGGGATGTGGAGTGAGGAGTATTTTCATGTAGCTGCTGTTATAGCCTTTTTGGCAAGCAATAGCTGCAACAGCTATTATTTTAAAAATGTGACCCAGCAATCTCAGTTCTGGGGATCTATCCTACTCAAATAAAACCACTACTTTCGATAGCTTTTTTTTTTTTTTCTGGCCATGCCATGCATGGTTTGTGGGATCTTAGTTCCCCCATCAGGGATCAAACCCATGCCCCATGCAGTGGAAGCACAAATGCTAACCACTGGGCCACTGGGAATTCCCTCAACAAAACTACTGAAATGAGGACAACGAAGTTCTATATATATGTACAAGGATATTTATTGGCGCAATGTTTCAAGTGGCAACACACACACCCATTATAAATATGATGGGGACTTCCCTGGTTGTCCAGTGTTTAAGACTTTGTCTTACAGTGCAGGGAGCGTGGGTTCGATTTCTGGTAGGGGAGCCGAGATCCCACATGTCTCTCGGCCAGAAAATCAAAACATAAAACAGAAGCAATATTGTAACAAATTCAATAAAGACTTTGAAAATGGCCCACATCAAAAAAAAAAAAAACAACTTAAAAAAAATTGATGCATGACATCAATAGGGGAATGTTTGCAAAAAAAATTTACTATAGCCACATTTGTTTTTCAAACTTTAAACTTTTTATTGGTGTATAGCTGATTAGCAATGTTGTGATACTTTCAGTATATCCACATTTCGAAATATCCATTAAAGGGCTTCCCTGGTGGTTCGGGGGCTAAGACGCCACACTTCCAAAGCAGGGGGCATGAGTTTGAACTCTGGTTGGGGAACTAAGATCTCACATGCCATTTGTTTCAACAAAAAAATGAAAATAAAAGGTTTGGGTACTTAAAAGAGAGAGAGAGAGAAGCATCCATTAAAAGGAATACATTTGTACTCTGACAATTGAATTTAGAGAGATTTTAAATGAGAAACTGTTTTAAATAAAAAATAAAGAGAAAATAAGAAATCACTCTTTTTAAATGACAAAAGAACCCTATATTGAATATATGTACATTTGTATTTGTCTACATTTAATCTATATACGAGAATATAGAAATTTGTTAATAATTAGATTGATAAAATGGTTATTTGCAGGGTAGGAATTGATGAGGTGACAGAGGATGGGCAAAAGGAAGCCAAGGGAGAAAAAAAATTAAGAACCAAATGATTTTTTGGAAAGCTCTATATGAGCCAATAATCTCACATCACAGGTGATAAATCAAATGCAGTCATAGCGACATTAACAGATTACATTATGTCCAAATCAAAGGACATAATAATCGCAGTGTACTTTATGCTATTCAGATCAAATCTAACATATTGTATATGTTTCTGTATAAAATGCTAAAAAGAAAACAAATATCCCCCTTCCCCCAAAGAGAAATGTTTTTTCTTGTTATAAGACAATTGGTTAAGAATCAGGCAAGCGTAGCTTCCAGTTTCTCTTCAGCCACTTACTTAACTATGTGACCTTGGGCAAATTACTTAATTCCTCTATGCCCTAGTTTCTTCATCTGTACAATGAGGATAATTATAGCTCCTGTCTCCCAGGATTACTGAGGATAATAAAATACGCATGCCAGGACCTGGTGTCTAGGTGAAACTCAATAAAAATAATTCATGTTGTCATTGTTAATACAATAAATATGTATTGTGAAAATCAGAATGTACACATAAGCAAAAATAAAAACATAACCATATTTGCCTTCCAGAGTTAACTATTGTTAATTTTTGGATGTTTATGCATTTATCAGCATGATCTGAAAAATCATCAAATCAAAGGACATGATAATCAATAGCTGGTGATAGCTTAGGACGAATTACCAGTCACCAAATGTTTAAAGGGCTGTTTTACAGAAGAGGGGTAGACATAGTCTATGAGGCTGCAAATAATCACAGCAAGAGGCAAGGGTTACAATGAGAGCTGTCCAGCAACGGGATGGGCTGCCCCACACCATAGGGAGCTCCTTGTTACAACAAAGAATAGAGACTTAGCTGGCGACCATTTGTCAGAAAAATGATGAAAGAGAGGTCAACCTAAATGGCTTCTAAAACTCTTCCTAACATTTTATGACCAAGAAATACTTGCTGGATGTATATGTATATGATTCACAGCCTACATATGACAATTTGTGTGGTTCTTACTATTTAATACTAGGTGGTAAGAACAGTTCCAAATATATCCCGTGAAAGTTAATAGGAAATTCCTAGCATAGGTCAGGTAGGACCTCTCCGTCATAGAAAACTGAGGACGTGCAATTCCACCAATTAATCCCACTCAATATGGAGAAAGAAATCAAAGGCGAGCCTGGAAGGAGTTTACATCTTATCTTCAGGTACTGTTTGTCTGCTTTCTTAATACTTGGACTCTCTTCCTGGAAAAAATTTCTGATCTGGCAAAAATTCATAGTAATTACTTAGGGGAAAGGAAAACGAAGAAACAAACAAAAAATAGATTAATGTAGTTGGGAAAATTTTTAAGAACATGGTGTTGATGGGAGAGAAGACTAAATGTCCCTATAAGACCCACCCAAGTGCTTTTGATGTCTGACCAATTATTATCTTATTATTCTTCCTGCTATAGATACAGCCACAATTTATGTAACAGGATGTTTAAAAAGATTAAAGAGAAGCTGTAGTAGGGTTCTAAGATGATAAGAGTCCCTAGAAAATGTATTTATGGACGTTTAGAATATAAGTTCCTGTATGTTCTTAGAATAAACCATCTATTTGTTTTTCTTTTTTTAAAGAAACAAGTCAAATTTGTATTTCAATATGGCTGCTTCCTGCCCACAAGTGATATAGAAATAATAGAGCAAAGAGAGCAAACAAATAATACAGCAAAGAGGATGGTGGTATTCTGTAATCTGTGACCTGTGCTGGTTTTTAATCAGGTTCGACTTTTGGGTCCAAAATATTTTATCCTTACATTACATAAATGTTTTTAATTCATCTGTAGTAAATCTATTCATCGGGAAAAAAAATATTCTGAGACTTCCCTGGTGGTCCAGTGGTTAAGACTCCACACTTTGACTGTAGGGGGCACTAGCTCGATCCCTGGTCGAGGATCTAAGATCTTGCGTGCTGCACAACGTGGTCAAAAAAAAGAATTATTCTATTGTTCAAGGAGGAGAGCTGTGTGGAGTTTGTGATTCCAGTGACTCAACGTGAACATGATGAAAGTTAAAGAAACAAATTTTGGTAGAGGATTTTGTGAATAGAAGTTGAGATGAATCAAATTGATTTTCTGTTAGAAGAGTGTTATAAAGGTATCTCAAACATAAAGAATGACTCATTGGTATTCAAACCTCTGCCATGTGGGCTCTCTCTTCTTTTACAACATAAATTGGCACCGGATACCCCATGAAAGGGCTTTAGGGCATGTTCTCAGAATTTCTGATAGTAGTCTTATGTAAATTGTTTGTTAATGTCCACTCTTTCTCTTAGTAACCTAGGTCAATATCTAGTGTGGGGACTTCCCTGGTGGTCCAGTGGTGATGACCTCGCACTTCCAATGCAGAGGACACGGGTTCGATCCCTGGTCCGGGAAGATCCCACGTGCCTCAGAGCAACTAAGCCTGTGTGCCACAACTATTGAGCCTGTGTGCTGCAACTACTGAAGGCTGAATGCTCTAGAGCTGTGCTCTGTAACAGGAGAAACCACTGCAATGAGAAGCTCATGCACTGCAACTAGAGAAAGGCCACATGTAGCAACGAACACCCAACAACCGAAAATAAATAAATAATTAGCAAAAATACCTACTGTGGGCTTGCACACTCTCCCTCTGTACGTGTGTATGTATTTACTTATCATTTTTTTCTGTTTTAAGACATGACACCATTTTCCCCTAAGTACTTCCGTGTATATTTCCTAAAAACAAGGACAGTATCTTTCATAACCACAGTGCAGTTATGGAAATTAAGAAGTAAATATTGATTTAATAATATTATCTAATCTACAAATTCATTCAAATTTTGCTCATTTGCTCCAATAATGTCCAATAGAGTAAAAGAAAAATACAGATCATACATTACATTATGTTGTCAAGTATCTTTAGTCTCCTTTAACACGGAAGAAATTTTCCACACTCTTTCTTTCATGACCTTGACATATTTGAAGAGTTACAAGTCAGTTATTTTGTAGAGAGTTCCTCAACTTGGGTTGTCTGATGTTTCCTCATGATTAGCTTCAGGTTATGCATTCTAAGCAGGAATAACACAGAAGTGATGTGATCTGAGTATGTAATTTTAGGAGTTGAATTGTTCTTCTCTAATGATTTGTTAAGGTAGAGCCTGCCAGGTGTCTCTATTTTAAAATTACTATTTTTCCTTTAAAGTTAATTATTTCATAGGGAGATACTTTGAGACTACATAAACTTTTTGTTTCTCACCAAACTTTACCCACTAGTTTTAGTATCCATTGATGACTCTTGCCAGAGTCAGTATTACTATGATGATTGCCAAATGGTGATTTTTATAATTCTATCATTCCTACTGTATTTTTTAGTTGGCATTCTACCACAAGGAAAAATGTTCTCTTCTCTATGATTTGTTTGCCAATTTATTTATACCATTATGATTCACAGATTCTTATTTTATTCAGTGGTTATCTGTTATTGACACTATAATGATGCTAAAATTGTCTCTGATTTGCATAGCGGTAGTCCTTTCAAACAGTCCTTTTGACATGTCTCCAAAATTCTTTAAGCTTCCTGACTTTATGACACAATATATTTCAGGTTTTTCTTGTATTTTCCTAGCCCGAGCCCTGAAGTAAGCCACTTCCCTAAGAAATCCTGGTTTCTTTAGTGGAGAAGAGTATTTAGAAAAGTTCAGGTTCTAAGTGTGCAATTTCACACTGGTGTGTCATAACTTGTAGGCTTTCTCAGAGGACAGGCTCAAGCTCGCTTGTTCTCTCTCTTTCTCTCTCTCTCACATACACACAATTATAAAACAATGTGCTCTTATCAATAATTCCAATTCCAGTCCAGTATTGCAGGGTTCATTTCAGCCTTCCCCCTTTCCATGTTACAGCTCGCTTCTCTGGCAGTGAGAAATCTATGGAACCAGTCTGGACTACTGCACTAAGCCACCCCTGCATGTTCTCTCCTGATTCTCTGATTCACTCTGGCATAATCTCCTGCCATTCTAAAGCCAGCCTGTACACACACACTGATGACAGGTCCCAAAGCACCCGAAACCACTGATGTCTGGGCTATGTTGCCAATGACCATTGAAGTATGGTGCTGCCTCTGCCTTTTTTTTTTTTTTTTGGTGGGGAGTGCCTGATTGTGGCCATTACAGACTCTTACAACAGAAATTCCAACTGGCAAAATCACTCTTCACTCTAAGTTTCTTCACACAGTGACATAGCTGATCTGGAAGGGCTCACAGAGATTTTATGGAATGGACTCTTGGGTTTTACATGCCCTTGATTTTAGTTCCCTTTCCCTAGGGTTCAAATATGAATCTGGTCTGTGCTCAGAATCACTCTTCTTTCCCCACCCTATCTCTCTCCTTTTAATGAGCTCTCTCTACTTCTTCTAATGAACTCATTCTTAATACTTGACATACATGGAAACTTAGCAGCCAGTCCCTTCAAACATACCAGAAGGCATCAGCTTAAATTCTCAGAACAACTCATTTGTTATTCTCTTAAATTATTTGCATCAACAGTTTAATTCAGAAACTCTCTTGTAGACAGAAGACAATACCACAGAAGCAACACAGAAATGAAAGGACTGCAAATTCCATCCCAAGAATCTCATCCAAGGAAAAGAACTCTCTCATGATTCGCCTGGCTGGTGGGGACTGAAGGTAACCTGGAGAATTTTCAGTGTGAAGACTGCCCTGGGCCATATTTATCACAATGACACTATTGTCCTGCCTTGCCTCTTGGAACACTATCATCAGGAAGCCAATGCTAAACTGTTTTCCCAGAGGTGCTAACGGACACCTAATCTACCATTCCTTCATTGCTCTTGCCAACTGCAGGCCTCTGCAGAAAGACCAGCCAGGTTAGCAAAGTAGTCTGTGGCTATGAGGCTGAAGGGTATTAACTAATTTGTGCATAAAATAAGCCCAAGCATAATGATCTTGATGGCATTAATATTCTCTCTCTATTGAGTTAACTGGTCATACACTGGGTGGTGTGCTTGTTCAGTCCCTCAGTCATGTCCAACTATTTGCGACCCCACAGACTGCAGCATGCCAGGCTTCCCTTTCCTTCACCATCTCCTGGAGTTTGCTCAAACTCCCGTCCATTGAGTCAATGATGCCATCCAATCATCTCATCCTCTGTTGTCCCCTTCTCTCCTGCCTTCAATGTTTCCCAGCATCAGCATCTTTTCCAATGAGTTAGCTCTTCAGACTGGGTATGTTTGAACTTTTCCTTACTAAATGGGTATTTAATAACATGCAATTACTGTGAGTTGAGATAAAATCTCCTGGTTACATCGAAAATCTGGATGCAGATAATTCTGAATTAAATCCAGAGTAGATTAAATCTTCAGTATTATAGACATTAACAATAGGTTCTTTACCATGGATACTGAAATTGTTTCCTTTACTAGAACGTAAGCTTCATGAGGGCAGGGAACTTTGTTTTGCTCATTGCCCTATTCTGAGTATGAGTATGCCTGACTTAAAGTTGTGTGTGTGCTAGTCACTCAGTTGTGTCTGACTCTTTGGGACCCCATGGACTGTAGCCTGCCAGATTCCTCTGTCCATGGACTTCTCCAGGCAAGAATACTGGAGTGGGTTGCCATGCCCTTCTCCAGACTTAAAGTTGAAGCTCAGTAAATATTTGTTGAACAAATAAAAATGTTTGGTGGCATAAGAGAAGAAACTTTTTAATTATTAAACTCTATCCTCACGAGGGAAAATGGGAATTGCATGCATCCTCTCAGATGGTGAAGAATCTGCCTGCAATGCAGGAGACCCAGGTTTAATTTCTGGGTCATGAAGATTTCCTTGGAGAAGGGAATGGCTACCCACTCCAGTATTCTTGCCTGGAGAATTCCATGGACAGAGGAGCCTGGTGGGCTACAGCCCATGTGGTTGCAAAGAGTCAGACACGACTGAGTGACTAACACTTTCTGAAGACATTAGAAATTATTTAAAACAGCAACAACCACAACAGAACACCATTCAAATGAGACATATCTGTGGGATGAATTCCCTTCATAAGCAGGTTAAGAGCTTTAGTTTAGATTTTATGTTGTTTCTGTGATCTAACATTTGCTCTTGAAAGGTATGTATATGTGTATGCATCTGTGTTCCAGCAGTAACTGGCTGGCCAATTTTAAGGATAAAGAGACATATTTGCTACTCACAGTGGTGAAACTTAAATAGGAATCATACTTGGAGGACCCATGTGCCCACTTGGACTATTTTGTGAGAGATATCTGAAGCATTTGGGTTTTTTGGACTAAAGAACTCAAGACTCAGAATGAGCCTCTAGGAGCAGCAAGAGAAAGTTATTGGGATGAGACCAACTCCTTGGGTACTGGTTAGAGCTTCCCAAAGTAGGTGGACAGCCACACAGCGGAGGTTAAGGAATGACAGTGTTCTCAGACCCGAGAATGTGGTAGAAAGATTACAGACTGGGTTATCTACATGTCAATCATCTAGGAAAGATGTAACTAGTGTCTTGTCTGCTTTCCTGGGACTATTAGAAAGGTCACTATGCAGCACTCCCATTGGTGCTCTAAAACTAGGATCTATAAAAAGTATCTAAAGATCAAATAGAACAAATTTCATTTTGTTCTTCAGCTCTGGACTTCCTCTTATGGAGGTGGTGGTGGTGTCAGGTCATTTAATTATGCTGGCCTCCCTTCTACAGTCTTTTTGCAGGTTCACTAGACTAAAACCACTCTGTCATGAGAGATTTGCAAGTGAAATATGGACTTCATTCTGAAAGCATCAAGTTTATGTGGCCTAAGTTTCTAATTAATGAGATTAAACCGAAGTCTTGATTGGACCTCCACACAGGCAACTCAAATAGAGCCCTTATCACAAATTTTGCATTGGTTAAAAATTTTTTTTTCTTTCCTACACTGTGATTTCTTTAAGTTACTCCAATCAATCACTAAGTCTAATAGACCTGCACTTCCTTGTGTAGTGGAGGTATGGAGAATAAAGGGATGAAACTGTACAGAGAAGTGTGTCGTGCCTTACTTTTATTTGGATGCTGCACCCATCACAGGGAACAACAGTCTGAAAAGAGAACTATCCAGGAGTTCAGGACAGTGATCTACATTGAATGGTGACTCATGATGGAGGAAATAGCTGGTAAAGAGCCTAGGATGCAGTGGGGACCTGGGAGAGTGTGTTAATTCCAACTAGGAGGAGAACAACGCAGAAGGACATGAACCAGTTCCCTCTCCTTCTTCTCCACGTACAATAGAGTAAGGAGAGGGTCATGATAATTCTAACAATAATTGTGATAACCCCTGTTCTTTCACATAGGCAATATGACTAGTTATTACCTTGGAAAGATGTTACTAGGGGGTGGAAGATGATTATATTTTTCAATATCTTTCCCTTAGCCTAAAACAGCTTTGCACATTATTATTGTTAACCCATCATATGAGGCTTTAGCTAAAATAATCTTATTTTAGGAACTGAAAAGTATCTGATCTTCATGGTCTGAGAAGTAAAGAACTTCTGAGATCAGTTGTGTGAAATCTGGACTATCCCAGGCAATTGAGGACATATGGTCACCACAACTAGAACACATAGCTAAACTCATGGACATGTAGTTACCTTCATATTCTTGAAATAGTACTAAGTTTTGGCCTCTCCTAACTTAGAGGTTCATTAATGAAGGATTAAGTTATTTTTTCCATCTCTTGAAAACTAAAAAGTAAGGTTTAAGTGAGGGGATGCATTAGACTGGCTATCTCTTCAGTACTGAGTGGTCTTTCTAGGTAGTTTGAGAATCTATAGTGGGATCCATACGGGAGAAGGGAGTGGGAAAGTTACTGCTACTTTTTTCCTTTCACTTTCTAATCATTAAAAATGATTCAAGAGAAAAAAAAATGATTCAGGAAGTTATTTGCTTAGTGAAGATCAACCCTGCTGAAATTTTTTCCCCATTTTTCTTAGACCTAGATAAATGCCCAACTGCTGAACACAGTATCTTCTAAGGGATTATTCTATTATTATATTAAAGATCAACTGGGGACTTCTTTGGTGGTCCAGTGACAAAGACTCAGGGCTCTCAACGCAGTGGGCCTGATTCAATCTCTGTGCTAGGATCTAGGGAACTAGATCCCATGTGTCTAAACTAAGACCCGGCATATCCAAATAAATAGAAATAACAAATTTTTATTAAGAAGATCAATTTGCAAAATGTTCTGAAATGTGAACTAAGTGTATATATACTCTCCTTTGATGGAGGTCAGCAAAGGTGAACTAAGACCCTCTGCTTTAACTGTGAAGGCCATATTCCACTCTCCAATGTTTCTATTGTTTCAGCCTAGTGAACTTTTACCCACAAAAGTCCTTCTTTGAACAGTCCGATCAAAAACAAGGTCTTTAAAAAATTTTTTTTAAATTGTTTACTCATAGCTAAACCTTTAGACAGAAGGCCAACTCCCAGTGGTCAGTTTCAAACAGGTTAACTTTGGGCTGAAGAGATTAAAAAACAAAACAAAACAAAAAAACTCTGTGACTTTCAAACAGACACGTGTGTGATGTCACTATACTTGACTTTGCTCTCCCAAGGTACATCTCAGAGCAGTACTGTGGGTTTAAGAGAAAAACTTGAACAGGCAATTTCTGTCCAGTACTGAATTGAGAAGTGCAATTGATTAAGTGGTAACCCACAGATTTGGGTTGGATTGTTTAGACCTGCAGGTGGGAAGAGAGGAAGTGGGGGCGGGGGGAGTCGGTACAGCCATGTTGTGTGCCTCCATGTTCCTTTATACACATAGTCTTCTTCTCATTCCCGAATGTATGTTTATATACTGTGGCTTCCCAGGTGACTCAGTGGTAAAGAATCTGCCTGCCAGTGCAGGAGACATGGTGGGTTCCATCCCTGGACTGCGAATATCCCCTGGAGGAGGAAACGGCAACCCACTCCAGTATTCTTGCCTGGGAAATCCCAAGGACAGAGGAGCCTGGCAGGCTAAAGTCCATGGGGTCACAAGGAGTTGTACATGACTGAACAACTAAAACAACAGCAACATGTTTATATATAGCTTTTTCAATATAGGGTCAAGGGTAAGGTTATAAAGGAAAAATAATTACTGTCTTAAAAGTCTGATTGTTGTGCTTTAGAAAACTAGGCTTCTCTGAGAAAACTAATAAAGTTCAGATGCACACTTTGTCCAAGTGACTCTTTGGTATTTGACCAACCATTAGCAAAGAATAAAGATTTCTGGGGCAAATTCCCTGGTAGTTCAGTGGTTAGGACTCAGTGCTTTTACTTGCATGGCTCTCATTAAATCCCTGGTTGGGGAACTAAGATTCCACAAGATGCATGGCACAACCAAAAAAATTTAAAAGGGTGTTTTTCTGGTACAAAATGGGTGGTAGATCAAAGAGAGGAGACTGAAAAACTGTTTGAAAATGATCAAGTTAACTGCAGGTAAAATTCATAGATTGATTGATTTTTGTAATGTCACACTTATCAGTTCAGTTCAGTCGCTCAGTCATGTCCAACTCTTTGCGACCCCGTGAACTGCAGCATGCCAGGCCTCCCTGTCCATCATCAACTCCTGGAGTTTACCCAAACTCATGTCCATCAAGTCGGTGATGCCATCCAGCCATCTCATCCTCTGTCCCCTTCTCCTCCTGCCCTCAGTCTTTCTCAGCATCAGGGTCTTTTCAAATGAGTCAGCTCTTTGCATCACTTGGCCAAAGTATTGGAGTTTCAGCTTCAACATCAGTCCTTCCAATGAACACCCAGGACTGATCTCCTTTAGGATGGACTGGTTAGATCTCTTTGCAGTTCAAGGGACTCTCAAGAGTCTTCTGCAACACCATAGTTCAAAAGCATCAATCTTCGGCACTCAGCTTTCTTCATAGTCCAACGCTCACATCCATACATGACCACTGGAAAAACCATAGCCTTGACTAGACAGACAAGACTTGACTAGACTTGTTGGCAAAGTAATGTCTCTGCTTTTTAATATGCTGTCTAGGTTGCTCATAACTTTCCTTCCAAAAAGTAAGCGTCTTTAAATTTCATTGCTGCAATCACCATCTGCAGTGATTTTGGAGCCCAGAAAAGTAGTCTGACACTGTTTCCACTGTTTTCCCATCTATTTCCCATGAAGTGATGAGACCAGATGTCATGATCTTAGTTTTCTGAATGTTGAGCTTTAAGCCAACTTTTTCACTCTTCCCAAGAGGCTTTTTAGTTCCTCTTCACTTTCTGCCATAAGGGTGGTATCATCTGCATATCTGAGGTTATTGATATTTCTCCTGGCAATCTTGATTCCAGCTTGTGCTTCATCCAGCCCAGTGTTTCTCATGATGTACCCTGCATAGAAGTTAAATAAGCAGGGTGACAATATACAGCCTTGACGTACTCCTTTTCCTATTTGGAACCAGTCTGTTGTTCCATGTCCAGTTCTAACTGTTGCTTCCTGACCTGCATACAGGTTTCTCAAGAGACAGGTCAGCTGGTCTGGTATTCCCATCTCTTTAAGAATTTTCCACAGTTTATTGTGATCCACACAGTCAAAGGCTTTGGCATAGTCAATAAAGCAGAAATAGATGTTTTTCTGGAACTCTCTTGCTTTTTCAATGATCCAGCAGATGTTGGCAGCGCAGCGGCTGTGACGGATGGCGCAGAAGCAAGGCCAAGAGGAGCTACCCACGCCCAAGGTCGGGGCGGTGGCTGAGAGGAGCTACCTCACGTCACACTTATAGATAGGTAATATTTCCAGAATACCCAAGTATTTGGAACACAGTGCAGGGACTAGATATAAATGAGTAAATAGCCATCAAAAAGCACATACACCTTGCTCCTTAGGAGTTTTAAATGTCCTCATCAGTTCAGTTAAGTTCAGTCACACAGTTGTGTCTGACTCTTTGTGACCCCATGGACTGCAGCACTCCAGGCTTCTCTCTCCATCACCAACTCCTGGAGTTTGCTCAAACTCATGTTCATTGAGTCGTTTGATGCCATCCAACCATCTCATCCTGTCATCCCCTTCTCCTCCCACCTTCAATCTTTCCCAGCATCTAGGTTGGTCATAACTTTCCTTCCAAGGAATAAGCGTCTTTTAATTTCATGGCTGCAATCACCATCTGCAGTGATTTTGGATCCCCAAAAAATAAAATTGGTTTCAACCAGCCAATAAAGTTGGCTTCAAATGAATTGGTTTTTCACATCAGGTGGCCAAAGTACTGGAGTTTCAGCTTCAGCATCAGTCCTCCCAATGAATATTCAGGACTGATTTCCTTTAGGATGGACAGCGGAGTTTGTTCAGATCATGTAGAACAGATATCCATAGCCCCCAGGCCATGGTACCAGAATCATGCCACATAGTAGGAGATGAATGGCAAGGAATGAGCAAAGCAAAGTTCAAGATGCTTGCTTTGCTCACTCACCTGCTGCTCCCCACCCCCCACTCCCATTCGCGGAAAACTTGTCTTCCACGAAATGAGTCCCTGGGGCCAAAAAGGTTGGGAACTGCTGATCTAGAAGACAGTACAGTCAGCTGTAAATATTCAGCACAGATAATAACTGATGGTTATTAATAATAATGGTAAAGTCCCTACCATTTACTGAGTGCTTATTATGGTCTACTGGGTACTGTTCTGCACAGCAGGTACAAATGTTATTCCCAATTTATAGTTAAATTTACAGATAAAATCAAGGCACAGATTGACATGTTGCACTTAATAGAAGCAAGTTCAAACCCACCTCTGTTCAAACCCACTTAAAACTTAAGTCTTACCTGTTTTGTTTATTGCTGTATATTCTAATCCTAAGCTTTTCTTAATATATTTTTAAAAAAGACAAATCTATATTCCACATTGATTAAGAGCTTAGGGAACTATTAAAATGTTTTAGGACATTATAAATCTAACATATATATATGTTGGTCTTTAAAAAATTTATTTATTTATTATTTTTGGCTGTGCTGGGTCTTTGTTGCTGCTCGAGGACTTTCTCTAGGTTTTGTGAGTGGGGGCTACTCTCTAGTTGCAACGCTTGGGCTATTCACTGCGATGGCTTCTCTTGTTGCTGAGCACTGGTTCTAAGGTGTGCAGGCTTCAGTAGCTGCGGCACATAGGCTCAGTAAATGGGGCTCCTGAGCTCTAAAGCACAGGCTCAATAGTTGTGGTGAACGGGCTTAGTTGCTCTGTGGCATGTAGGATCCTCCCAACCCAGGGATTGAACACATGTCTTCTGCACTGGCAGGAAGATTCCTTACCACTGCGCCTCCAGGAAAACCCTGTTGGTATTTTAAAACTAAGTGTTAAATATCTAGAAATTTCTATTATATGGAAGATAAAGGACAATGCCTTCATTTATTCATGTGTGGATTCAAGGAAAGTTTGATTGCATACCTTTTATGTTTGTCTTAACCATTCCTTAAAGGACCTACTTTATTTAAAATTCCTTCACCTCTGGGGTGATTAACTCATCAAGATTTGCTTGAGAATTTTCCTAGTTTTAGCACTCTAAGTCCTGCACGCCAAGAAACCACTCCCTCAGTCCTTGGAAAATCAGGATGGTTGTTCCCTTCAGCTTCACAACACATGTGGGTGCTTTAAGGTTATTTTTGGATGGTGGTGATAGGATCTAATGGGCTTGAATCCTCTGTTGGGGAGAAAGACAGAAGTTGAGTTTCTGTTTTTCTGGGAGCACCTCAAGTGATGGAGAAACTTTTTCCTGAACCCTCATTTCATTTTTAGTTTTTTATCACTTTTATACTTTTCTTTTGCATCTTGAACCTAAAATCTATCTCAAAGAAGCTTCCATTCACATTTCTTATCCTACCACATGACTACAAAATGGAATGAACTTATTTCCCCCAGTGATGACACATTAAATATTTAAAGAAATCAATCATGCCTGACCCCAGTCTTTCCACCTTCAAACAACACATCTCCTATCAACTCAACGTTTCTTTTATTATTTTACCATCATGATTACTCTCTTCCAAATACAGTTTGATTCTGTGCTTAGTTGTTCCATCTTATCTGACTCTTTCCAACTTTTTGGGCTGCAGCCCACCAGGCTCTTCTGTCCATGGGATCATTCAAGTAAGAATACTGGGGTGGGTTGCCATTTTCCTCTTGCAAGGGATCTTCCTGACCCAGGGGTCAAACCTAAGTTTCCTCTGTCTCCTGACCTACAGATGGATTCTTTACCTGCTGAGCCATCAGGGAAGCCCAGTATTGTCATTTCTAGAAAGCTAATCAGCAGAGTATGTCACCTCCTTTGTCCAGAATCTATGCTTCCTTTATTATTATTTTTTTTTAGTAAAAGGAGAAAGATTTATTTGGTCTTATGCTTCCTTTAATTTAGCTTAATATCATAGTATTTTTCTTGGAAGTTATTAACTTAGATTGAGTTCCTATCTACTCAAACTTTAAAGGATTTTTCTCATGGGCTTCTGCTATGCTGTATTGCTTATCTTGTACATGCAGTTATTTTTTTCTAGCTTGAAGTAAAGCACCTTACATTTAAGTCTGTTAAATTTTCAACTGCCCACCTCTGCCTGCTTTTCTAAAATCACCCATTTCCAGTTTCGTTTGACTTACAAGTTTGATGAGCATATTTTCACATCAATAATTGAACTGTTAAAAGGATAAGGCCTTCACTGGGATCTTTCTTTATGTTTATATTAATCCACTAATTAGTCTTCAGCTACAATAATTCAACCATTTGAAATTAATTTAATTTATTAGTAACAATACATATTTACAACTTCACCCCATATAAAACCAATGTGGCAGGAGAGTGAAGTAACAATAAAAAACACTCTTTGATGATGAAGTATTTACTGCTTACGTCAAAGCAGTGGAACTGCTTTCTAGACCTCATGTTTTTTGACCAAGGAAGGCATTTCCCATTGTAATTCTCCACTTTATTTACTGGGCTTGGCACTGAGTAAGTTTTAGTTTAATAACTAATAGAAGATCAGATCTTCTATCAAAGAACAAAGATTTGGCCTTGTTAAAGATGTTCCAAAAATATCACAGATTTCTTAGGTAAGACCAAAAGAGGAGTTACAAATAGGCTTAGGAATACACACAGAGTCTTCCAAATGTATTCCTTTAAAGGAGAGGACACTTTTCAAAAGGGTAAGTTTCACTGTGTTTGTTAAGCCATCAAAGACAGTTTAACCTAGTAGTCAAATACATTAGCTTTGACCTGGTTCAATGCCCAGTTCTGCCACTTGCCAGCTGTTTGATTTGTGGCAAATATATCAATGCCTTAGCTTAGTGCCTGGCATCCAGTGAGAGCTATAATAATAAAAGTAACTACTATTTATTAAGCATCATTTTATGCTAGGCACTGCATGAAGTGCTTAACATGCTGTCTCATGTTTTTTTTCCAAACAATTCTATGAAGTGGACACTTTTGTTCTCCTCAGATCACAGGTGAGAAAAATTGAAATGGGAAGATTATGCAATTTGCTAAAGTTAAACATGGAAGAGAAGATATATATATATATATATATATATATATAAAATGTCTCTCTGACTCCAGGCCAGGATCCTAAACACAATTCTATCCTGCCAGTCCCTTAATATAAATAAAACTCTCACTAGGTCTTAAAACTTTAAGAGTATGAATAGGAAGGATACTGACCAGTAACCAGCCAGGCAGCTTCCAGGAGCCCAAAAGGTCCTCCAGGGCAAAGTTTTACTTTGATGATTCATCAGGGTGAAGTTTTGGCCCTCAGTCCTATAGGCTTAGAAATCCAACTTATTATAGATTGTGGATTTATCTCCCAGAGCATAGTCAAGCTTCCAGAAACTGGTATTCAAAATCAGAATACCAGTTTATTCACCATGAAAGTTATGAATAAAAATAGAATAGCCAACGGCTAAAACATTTGTGTCCTGTGACCAGCACCTGAGAATCAGAGTCTAAGGGCAGGCTGCTTGCTGAGCGTGGAATCAGATATGAGGGTGTCTGTTTTATGTAGAATGTTTGATAGAACCAAACTCATCTAACTCTAAAGCAGTAATTTACTTGCCTCTAGAAATGAATAGGCCAATATAACCTCTCACTCAAAAACATTGGGATAAACACTACCAGTATTTGCTTCTTAGAATGCTAATGCTAAAACACTACCACTTTTCTTCCTGTTTTTTTTTTTTTCTCCTTTGGTGGGAAGGGTGATGATCAATTCTTTCCTGATTTTAGGTTAATTTTTTTTTCAGGTTATAGCATAATTCTTCTTTTACTAAGATTTTGATTATTACATTTATTTATCTATGTATTTATGTACTGCTACACTGCATGACTCGCCAACCAGGGACTAAACCCATGCCCTGGGCAGTGAAAGTGTGGTCCTAACCACTGGACGTCCAGGGGATTCCCAGTTTTTGAACAACAATTTGCTGGTCCATTACACATTGATTTGAAGGTTTACATCTAAAAAAGCCACTTTGTTCCAGGTTCTTGCTGGGGAGTCCTCTCTTTGAGGTCCAGAAGTACTGACAGCAACAATAAAAGACAAGACCCCATCCCTCTGGTGAAAGCTGTTTTCTCCTTTCTGAAGATCTTATTGGTTGGCTTTCTAGCTTCAGAAACAAGAGACTATTGCTGTCCAAAGTTGAATGCCAAAGAATTGATGCTTTCGAATCATGGTGTTGGAGAAGACTCTTGAAAGTTCCTTGGACTGCAGGGAGATCAAACCAATCAAGCCTAAAGGAAATCAACCCTGAATATTCATTGGAAGGACTGATGCTAAAGCTGAAACGCCAATACTTTGGCTACCTGATGCAAATAACTGACTCGTTGGAAAAGACCCTGATGCTGGGCAAGACTGAAGGCAGGAGGAGAAGGGGATGAAAGAGGTTGAGATGGTTAGATAGCATCACTGACCCAATGGAGATGAATTTGAGCAATCTCTGGGAGAGAGTGAAGAACAGGGAAGCCTGGAGTGCTGCAAAAGGAGTCCAACAATAACCAAAAACTAAAAGATAACACCATGTTCTGTAGCTAGTGAAGAGATAGACTGCTTGGAGGAAGATTTATGTAGTTCTGCAGACTCCATTGGCTGTGCCAGCTCTGGGCGAGTCGGGTGCACACGGTGTTAAGTGATTTGTTTTTTCTTGGCTCTTTGCTGTAGGTCCAGGCAGCTATATCAACAGTAGCCTTCCTACTCCCATGCAGAGCTTCCAAAATGCCTGGGAGTCTCCTGCTGATAACAACATGAAATGCTTGGAACTAGGGAAGATAAGGCTGGAAGCTCTACTGGGTAGAGAAGTCAAAATTTAATGGAGGAATGATCCAGCAATCCTACTGCTGGGCACATACCCTGAGAAAACCATAACTGAAAAGGACACATGTACCCCAGTGCTCACTGCAGCACTACTTACAGTAGCTAGGACATGGAAGCAACCTAGATACCCATCAATAGGTAATTGGATAAAGAAGCTGTGGTAGATATACACAACGGACTATTACTCAGCCATAAAAAAGAAAATATTTTAGTTTGTTCTAATGATGTGGATGAACCTAGAGCCTGTTATACAGAGTGAAGCCCGAAAGAGAAAAACATCATACATTAATGCATATATATGGAATATAGAAAGATGGTACTGATGAACCTGTTTGCAGGGCAGCAATGGAGACACAGACATAGAGAACAGACTCATGGACACAATAGGGGAATGAGAGGGTGGGATGACTTGAGAGAGTAGTATGGAAACATATACATCACCATATGTAAAATTAGATAGCCAGTGGGAATTTACTGTATGATGCAAGGAGCTCAAACCTGTGCTATGTGACAACATAGAGGGATGGGATGGGGTGGGAGGTGGGAGGGAGGCTCAAGAGGGAGAGGACATATATATGTCTATGGCTGATTCATGTTGATGTATGGCAGAAACCAACACAATACTGTAATTACCCTTCAATTAAAAATAAATAAAGACTTAAAGGAGGGAAGCTGCTCTCGGAACCTTTGGACCCAAGGTAACTGCAGAGTTTAAAGTCAAGTAATGTATACCTCAACCTACTTCAGTATTCTTGTCTGGAGAATTCCATGGATAGAGGAGCCTGGTGGGCTATAGTCCATGGGGTTGCAAAGAGTCAGACATGACTGAGTGACTTACACTTTCACATACAACAGATGCCTCACTACCAATGTGTGCTACATGGCAGCTGTGAACAGCAGGTGACAGGAAAAAAGGGTGTGGACAAGCTCCTCTCTTCTCCTTCTGCAGGTGGGGACTTTACACATCTTCAGAGTACAGGGAAAGGGAAGATGGTCCTGCCAGTGCACATTGGGAAGGTACAAGAATGGAAACTCCTGACTTTCAAAACCTACCATTCCAGTTCCGTTCTGCAGGATGGAAAGAATCTGGGTCTCCCAGATCCCGACCTTCTAGTGCATAAACACAGGACACTGGATAGACTCAAGAATAGCCACAGCCTCTCCCTGGAGAGATCTCTAAATGGTGCTGGCAGAGGAGCAGGGTGAATCAGAAAGTCAAGATACTGCTGCTGATTCTTTCCACTGAAGGCCAACCAGGGGACTAGACTGTCGGTCCATCCACCCCAAATATCATGATTTATCATACCAACTTTGGGCTTCCAGGTGGTGCCATTAGTAAAGAACCCCCCTGCCAATGCAGGAGACACAGAAGACACAGGTTCAATCCCTGGATCAGGAAGATCCCCTGGAGAAGGAAACGGCCACCCACTCCAGTGTTCTTGCCTGGAGAATCCGTCGGACAGAGGAGCCTGGCGGGCTACAGTCCATAGGGTGACAAAGAGTAGGACAGGACTGAAGCAATTTAGCACATGCACGCACCTTTCCCCAACAATCATACATTAAAATGAAGCTCCCACCAGTGTCCAGGGGTTAACTGAGTAGAAGACTTGGCCCCTTTATGACTCCAGATTCTTGCAAGGAGTTTGTTTTCTGCACATTCCTCTCTGTACACTCCCCTCTGTCTTAATTGGCCCTACCCATTGAGGTATATTCCAGATCTTTCTCCTGTATCTTTGGCTTGGCTCAAGCCTCTGAACCCTCCACGGAGGAGACTAAAAGCAGGGAGATGGCCAAAATAGGCAGTCAGGGAAGAGTACAGGCATTCCTATTGCATCTGCTCAGTCTCTCAGCAATCCTTGTGTCAGGGGACTACTCAAGTTTCCAGGCTGAGCCCAGAGAGAGAGGCTCCCCTTCCTCACTCTCAGTGTGAGACGCAGAGCAACATTTCTCAGAGGCAGTCTTCTGAGTGCTGAAAGTCACAGATACTGGTGATGAATGTGGGTGTTCTCCAGCAGCTCCCTTCTGGACATAATTCCTTGGAGCTGTCCCCTGGTTCTGTTTGAGGCAGGGTCTGACTGGCTGTACTCTCAACATAACTCCTTGTCCTTTCTCTCAGTGTCATTGGTTCTCACAGGAGTCGTTGCTCATGGTTGCCACAGGTAATACCTATTATTATTGTTGCTATTTTTAACACTCTTGAGAACCAACATGCAGGGCTGAAAGATTTCCACAAAGCGAGGCAGTAGTGACAGGCGACCACTTTGGCAAGGCTTGCTTAACTGGTTGACTCAGAAACATCTGTTGAGAATTGGCACATGTACTGTGAATGCGTAGCTTGATAATGTGGAGGGAAACAAAGATGAATGAGAAAACAAGATTCTCTCTTTCGGGGGGTTACATTCTAATGGAGGCCTTTTTTGTTATTGTTAATCACTGAGTCCTATCTGACTCATTTGTGACCCCATGGCCTATAGCCCACCAGGCTCCCTTGTCTACGGGATTTCCCAGGCAAGAACATGAGGGTGGGTAGCCATTTCCTTTTCCAGGGGATCTTCCTCACTCGGGGAACCTGCATTTCCTGCATTGGCAGGTGGATTCTTTACCACTGAACCACCAGGGAAGCCCAATGGAAGACTAGGTACATCTATAAATCAATCACTGAACTATAAGGTGAGGACAGAAGAGCAGATCATAGCTGTACTCTCCAAATCTGGAAAAGTTGAAAGAGAGCATTTTCAACTATCAGGCCACCAGGCAGATGCCTGCTCATCTCCTGGGGTTGTCTAAGAAGGCAACACTAAGGTTAATAAAGTCAATTGTAACATGTTAAGCACCATAAAGTAAATATTTCATAATGCCCTGTGCACCCGGGGCATGTGTATATAACAGGGGCTCAGTGTTTCATCACTTTCTTTTAAATGGATCTCTTTTAAATTAATGAAATGTGTTGACTACCCTTCACCTCCCTTTTATGAAAAGGAAAGAAAAATAGATGTAAGAAATAGAAGCTGCACTTCCCTGTTCCTCAGGGCAACTAACAAGAGAACAAACAGCGTTCAGTACCAAGAATAAAGTTGACTCATACTCTTAGGCTCTCTCTCCTTTTAGAGTGCATTGATTGAAGACTTGGAATGGGATAACATTCACTCTCTTAGGGAAACAGACAAAGTCGCCAAGGGAGAGAGGGTAAGGAGGGAACAGGGAAAATGAGGTGAAGGAACAGGAGGAACAGGACTGCACTGCTTTTGACAGTCTCTTCATCCCCACAGAAAAGGGTGTTAATTGGAAATTTATATTCTAGGCAGAGTGATAAGGATGAGTAGAAATCATATACATTCTGGCCCAACATCCTAGGGGGAGAAAGTAAGTCTTGTGACAACATGAGTATCTTTGTGGCCTGGTACCAGCCCAAGAGGCTTCCCAGGTGGCACAGTAGTAAAGAAACTGCCTGCCAGTGCAGGAGACACAGGAGATGCATCCCGAGCTCTCAGTTGGGAAGATCCCCTGGAGGAGGAAATGGCAACCCACTCCCGTCTTCTTGGTTGGAAAAATCTCATAGACAGAAGAGCCTGGTAGGCTACAGTTCATGGGGTTGCAAAGAGTTGGACACGAATGAGCATCCATGAGAATGTACTAGCCCAAGGTCTGCAGGTCTAGAAAATTTTAAATCAACAAGAGTATAAACTCTAATATAGAGAATTAGAAGTAAAGAGAGAAGGTGAATATTTCCCAAACCAGGGTTTCTATGAGTGCCATTAAGTAACCTCAGATCAAGAGATGAGGGCCTAAAATCTAGGAAGGGCCCAAGGTCCATGTATAGGACAAGGATATCATATGTCTTCCACAAGTGCACCTCAAAATAGTGGCATGAAGGAAAACAGCACATAGACAGCTCTAACACTGGAGTCCTGGCTTTCTAGATAAAGGAAGTAAAAAAGATGTTTTGTCCTTCAGTAAACTCATTTTTTTCTGTATCATTGCCTTTGCTATCCTTTCTCCTATTCCTGTCAGTTGTCTTTACACTATTTAAATATTCATGTTTGTTTTTATACGAACTACTTGAGGGCAGGGATAATGTGTACATTTGCTTTTGATGGAGACTAGCTCAGTGCCTGTTCTTATTAGGTCACTAAGAAATGCTGTTTGATTTAATGTTATAGGAGAATTAGACTTCAAGGGTCAACAGCTGCAAGGGCTGGCAATCCATAGAATTTCTATGAGGCAAAGCCACATTTGGCAATTACAAGGACATACCAGTGAAGTGAAGAGAAGCGTCAGATTTTGCAATAGTTCTGCAAATAAGATAGATTTTCTGGTGTGGCTGTATTCTCAGAAAATTATGTGCTGAATGCCAAAAAGTAACCCAGGTTTGCACTTTTATAGAGATCATGCAAGATATAATCTCTGCCAGATTCAAATGGAAAAGGGTGACATTTATAAGTTTTCTTAGCACTATATGGCATTATGCTAGGTATTGCACACATAGAATATTTTAAAAAGTAAGACGTTATTACTGCCTTGAAGCTTAAAATCTTAATGTAGAGTCAGTGTGAATATACATAAACTAGTCAATGTTTACACTGGAGAAGGAAATGGCAACCCACTCCAGTACTCTTGCCTGGAAAATCCCATGGACGGAGAAGTCTGGTAGGCTACAGTTCACAGGGTCGCAAAGGGTCGGACACGACTGAGCAACTTCACTTTCACTTTATAAATTAAACATTTTAGCACTGCTATTGGAAAACATGTCCTAAGATGGTGGCCTTTAGATGAGTCTTCAAGACTCCCAATTTTTGTGGGTCTTTACTTCTCTGAGGCTTTACAAAACTTTTCTATGGACATTTGAAATATAATAAAGTTTATTGCTTTAAACCCCACCCCACTCCACCTCACTCACACCTATTTATATTTTGAGATAGCATTTCATATACCTGGTGTAACAATGTGCTTAGCTCTTAACTTCTTAATGCTCTAGCCTTTGAGCTTGAATCTATAACCCTAACTTGCAGTTTAAGCTTCACTCAAGAACTCAGATTCTTCCTGCTAGAAGAGCATGAGAAAACTTGGTCACTAGCTAAAGATTCAGTCTCAAAGGTAATCGAGTTTTAAGGAGGTTCCTGCCTTATATTTCTTCTATTCCCCAGAACTAGATTTCTTGCTGGTAATTTCCCCTCCCATGAATAGAATTACAGTCCCCCAAACTATATTCTTTTCAATGGGGTCTCTGTTTTCTATGATGTTTTTGGATGCCAACTTTCTGCACACCTGTTCTGTTCACATTGTCTAATGCTTGCTCAGATTAACACCCTGAATCTTAAGATTCATTTTGGACTTTTACCATAAGTTAAAACTTTCTGCATGGTCCTTGGGGGCTAGCTTTGGCAACAGAGTCACAAAGAAGGCAACAGCCCAAGGGTCTCTTATTTCAAGGGTCTCTTATTTCTGGTTGCAAGGCAAGAAGAGCAAGTAAGAGGCTGCAGCTCTGTGACCGGCTCATAGTCATCAACTTGTTCATGTTCCAACACTAGAATATATGATTTCTGCTTTATGGCATGAGGCAAGGAAAGGGGTATTTTAGGAAAAAGGCTTAATACAGCATTAAGTGGATTACATAGTAAGATGATCAAGATACTATATACCTTAGCAAGATACTAAGATACTTATCAAGATACTATATTCCTTCTTGAGAAGGAAATGGCAACCCATTCCAGAATTCTTGCCTGGAGAAGTCCATGGACAGAGGAGCCTGGAAGGCTAGAGTCCATGGGATTGCAAAGAGTCGGACACAACTAAGCAACTAACACTAGCATTTACATAGATCAAAAGAGATAATGCAAGCAAAGTAAACAGCACAGTTCCTGCCACGCCGCAATCATTAGTTCTTTTTCCTCTGCATATATATTTTACAGTTAGAGTATTTTTGCATATATTAACCCCCCAAAACCTTCTGAATTAGGTTTCCCCAAAGAATAGTGACTTGACCCCCAAAGTAGCTCATCTGAAAAACCACAGGGCTGAGAGTCAGACTCAGGTCTTTCAGACACCAAAGCCAGTTTCCTTTCCCCTACGTTCCACACTGTTATTATTGCATTGTCCTAAATTTAAGATTGGGAAGGCCTGGACTGGAATGTTAACAATGGGATGGCAATCAAAGACTGGTGTGAGTTCCTGGGTAGCAGAGCTTTGGGAGGCCTTAGTCCTTATTTGTAAAAAAAAATAAAAATAAAAACTTTATCTCTTTCAAGATACATCTATTTTCACATTTCTAAAATTGAGATGATTGGTCTTTTTCCATTGTTTTTACCTCTCAGCCGGAGGAAGAGGAGGAGGAGGCAGCATGTAGTTGCTCCTGTCTGCTCATCCACAAACTTGGTTGTTATTCCCGATGGCAGGACAGGATAACTAAAATCCATGGACATTTTAGTTAAAAAAAAAAAAAACCAATAAAACAAAAACAAAACTATTTAAGCACCATTTACACAGAAATATGAATCCTAATTGTTGTCTGAGAACCTTCCCTTAACACCTTTTGGTAAGATCAAGAAAGCATCCAGCATCAAAACTTGTAGATTGGATATCAGGAGCTTGGAAGAAAATTACAGAAAAAAAATGGTGGAACCCTGCTTAAGGAACTCAGCAGAAGACAGACCCTGAATGTAAAGAATGAACTACTGTAATATTCATTAGTTTCCCTTTTATTGATGCAATAGTGTTTCTTGTTGTTCAGTTGTGTCCAACCCTTTGTGACCCAAGGACTGCAGCATCCATCCTCTGCCACCCCTTTCACCTTTTGCCTTTGATCTTTCCCAGCATCAGCGTCTTTTCCAATGAGTCATCTCTTCGCATCAGATGGCCAAAGTATTGGAGTTTCAGCTTCAGCATCATATTCGGGGTTGATTTCCTTTAGGATTGATTGGTTTGATCTTGCAGTCCAAGTTACTTTCAAGGGTCTTCGCCAGCACCACAATTTGAAAGTATCAATTCTTCGGCACTCAGCCTTCTTTCTGGTCCAACTCTCATGGATCACAACCTTGTCATGGCCAAGGGGCTTGCATAACTCAATGAAGCTATGAGCCATGTGGTGCAGGGCCCTCCAAGACGGATGAGACATAGTGGAGAGTTCTGACAAAATGTGGCCCACTGGAAGAGGGAATGGCAAACCACTCCAGTATTCTTGCTATGAGAACTCCATGAACAGTATGAAAAATGCACTAGTGTGATATACGATAAAAATACATGCTCAAAGGTGAATCATATGGCATTTATGCATATGTTATATGCGGACTGCACCCACCTCTTCCCCCCCAACCTTTGCCTCCTGGGTTGTTATGCTACTTTCCCCTTACTTTGCTACATTTCTATAGTTAAGTTGGTTTTACTTGAATGATTCATGTTTAGGGGGAAAAAAAAATGAAAATAACCCTTAAAATTTGTTTCAACTCCTCCTGCAAATAAAAAAATAAATGAAGTGGCAGATGTAAAAAAAAAAAAAAAATACATGCTCAAATAAACTTAATAAGGTCTTTAATAAGGGCTGCATGAATAGAAAGCACTGCCCCATTGATTAACTTGTGGCATTCTTTTCTTTGCATATATTCTTTGCAGTATATAAAATAATGATGTGCCCTACAATTGGTGGTGTCTTAAATTTGATGAGGATGGACATGTTATATTTGTATAAATGCTCCACAGTTTATACAGTTAGCTCATTGTAGTCATCTTAATAACCTTGATATTAGGAGCAAAATATTAGCATCAAGTTTTATCAGTGGGAAAAATAAGCAGATTAAATAACCTAGTCAGCCAGCTATAGATCAGGATAAGGACTCTTCCAAATTCAGTCATCTAGAATAAGCGTGACACTCTTTTTTTCCTCTAAAATTTCAAGACTCGTATAATTCAAAGAGTTACCGTTAAAAGAAAAAAAAGGGGGCAGACCTGATGAGAATGAATGTAATAGTTCAGGATGAGTATTAAAAATGCCTCCCTTTTGGCAAGGGAGTGATTGTCACGGCTGTAACAGTAATAAATCACTCTTACAGCCTAGAACTGTGTACTAGCACATAAAAGATGTTGAATAAATAATAGAAGTTGTATGGCTCAGGGTAGTTAATACTAGCTATCCTAGCAGTTAAACCCTGAATTCTTAATAGCTTAACCAGCAAAACTATATGTCTCACACTTTGCCCTATATCTAGCCCAGGTTGGCAGGCAGTGAAGGTTGCATTGTTCTTTTCCACACCTTCACTCAATTAACCGAGATGACTCAGGATCTACAATCTTTGAGCTGTACACGTGGAACATGTAACTCCTGAGGTCACTGTGAGGGGGTAAAAGGGTCAGAGGAGGCACATTGGCTTATAACTTCCTCCTCCTGAAACTGACACAAGACCTCCTTCAGGATATGAGCCAGAAGTCACCACTTGACCCTAACCTAGCTGAAGGAAGGCTGGGAAAAGCAGAGGAGCAAAGGACTATTTGGTGACTGCAGTCTATTCTACAATAGTCCTATCACTGTTTCCTTGAGGACAAGAATGTTTTCTTTACCGATATTCCCAAATATCTAGAATAGTATCTGGCTTATACTGTTCACAAATAATTACTGAATTAATAAATCAATAAATTAGTAAGTGGCATATCATGTTGGTTTTCCTTGTTTCGACTCTGAATCTACTCTGAGAAGTTTCTAGATAGAATTAGATACTCAAGTTCAGGTTAATATTTCCAAAACACCTAGAGTCAATAAGCAGGTACTTGGGTAAGAATTTATTTGAAGTTGGCAAACTCATTCTCAAAGTAATTATTAATAGATCACATTGAATCTTTTCTATAGGAGCTTAATGATTCTTTAAATTTACCAAAATATTAGGAAACAACACTCAACTCTAAAAGCCAGGTAGGTTTCTTGGTTTCATTTATAAATGAACACAGACTGCAATCTTCATAAAAATGATTGCTTAGGGAGTGTGAAATAACTCGCCCTGATGATAAGAATTCAGATTGTGGTGATATGAAAAGGCGGGCAGTAGTTGGACATGGGGGAACTGAACAATAAATAACAGTCCTTTTGGCTCTGATTCAACACCTAATCTTAGTATCACTTGCCTGGTCAGGAAGGCACAGAGAGTTCAACACTGATTTTCACAAAGGAACCTAAAAGTGATTATAAGAAGTAATTCCTTATTCACTCAACAAATGTTTATTAAGCACCAAGTATGTGCAAAGCACAGTGCTTCATGGAGATTCAGGTTCAAAAGACAGATATGATTCTTACTCTAATGAAACTTAAAATCTAATAGAGAAGACAGACAGTGAACTATTATTATCATAAGCATGACACAGGTTGTAAAAAGGGAAGAACCAGGTGCTACAGAGTGATAAACTGGGGGACTTCTTGCTTTTGAGCAGTAAGAAAATAGGATTAGGGAAGCTCTCCTCAAGAAATTGAGGTTTCAACTTAAACTCAAAGGATAAAGAGGATTTGGCATCAGACAAGTGAGGGAAGAATTCCAGATGGAGGGAATACCTTGTCTTCACAACCCTGCTAAGAAGTCACTCAGGATTAAATGCTTTATTATATAGCTTTATTATATAGTGGTAGGAGAATGAAGCAATTTAAGCAATGTTCAAAGGACACTTAATTAGGACTGTAGGTTATGTTCCTCACCTTTCAGGGCAAGGCACACAATTGTCTCCCTGACTCAAAACAGTGGCTGAGCCAGTCACTCTTATAACCCACCAGGCACATCAACCAGCCACAGACTAGACTGATTTAACAGATAAAAATTTGCAACTTGTTTCTTGCAATGCAGGATGAGAATGAGCCCTAAATGGTTTTCATGCAGGAAGAGGGTGGAGTGTAGTGGTGGAGAGAGAAGCTTCATTGGTGAGAGCCAAGTTCTAAAAGCAGCTGCCTGTGACATTTCCGTCAGCAGGCCTCCCTCCTTCATTGTGTTATGAGACACACATCAGATGTTCTGGTTTATGATTTCAGCTTCAGAGAACATACCCCCTTGAGATCTAAGCTCATGTATCTCTCCCTGGCACGATGCCTGATCATTAACTGAACACTCAGGTCCATTTGAGACTGACAACTAAATGCTGAGAATTTTGGAACCCCTTTCTCCTACCTTCAAGGAGGTCTGGGATCCTATGGAGGGGTTAGGAGGCCCAGGTGCCTAGCTGCTGTACTTACTAGAAAGTGACAAAGCACAGACTACCAAAAAGATTCTGTCCAGATGCCAGAACCATGTCAGATACAAAGTCACATACAGCTGCTGTCTTCTCCAGTTTGGATAAGCCAGAAGACAATGTATTCTCTCTCCTTTGGAAGACAGAGTAGAGACTAAACTCATGGAGGTCTCAGGTAAGTACCACATTATCCATTAGGTAGACCAGACATACTTACAGAGAGCCAAGACTTTCATACTGTGTATACCTCTCCCGATAAATTAAAGTAGAAAGAATCTATTATTTACAGGGGAGATAACAGAGGAAAGCCTTTATGAGCTTTGGCTTATTTGATTCAACAGCAGGATCCTGATTTGACTGAGATGTCAGCAAATGAATTATGTTTGCACACTAACAGACTCCAAAAATTTAGAAGTTTCTGATATTCTGATCATTTAAAAATATATTACTTTAGAGATTTCCATAATATTTGTGCTGAAAACTGTTACTTGCTTCCAAAAATGCTGGGTCAGATAGTCGCTCAGATTACTTCCCCAAATTACCTCATGCAGCTATGAAAACCAACGTAAAATAAATGCCAAAGGGTTTTCTTTATAAAGAACAAGATTAAAAAAAAAAGAACAAGATTACATAATGATGACAATAATCTGTTCTAATCTAAATGACAGCAGTCTCTGAGCACCAAGGCTGCTTGCTTTACCTTTGGGAAGCCACATTTAAATGATTTTGTTTTAGAAATCTTTTCCTAACCAGGTATTAGACCCAATTTGAAGCGACTTGAATGATGGATTTACTTTGAAAGGAGTGTGATAAAGTGAGCAGTGAGGTTATATCAGGGCTACTTAGCCCATGTTGTTACCTTTTATAATCAGTCTGTGACCTTGAGGAAGGTAGCTGGGTGAAAAGGGAGGATATAAGAGATATTTAAATCAGTATCATGAAGTTGTATTTATAGATTTTACTTCAAATGAGCTATTCTGAAGATAAGTACAGTATATGGGTAATTTTGGGGAGTGGGGGAAGGGAAGCGACAATGCAAAAATAGGAAGGAAACAATTAAAAAATAATATGTTACCATGTTTTTTAGATATAGTAAAATCCTAAAAGTTTTCCATCTCTTTTCTCAGACTTAAAAGAACATGGTTGCCAACAACTATTATGTTATGCAATAAGTAGAAAGGAAGAAAGATGAGATAAAGATTCTAGGAATTAGAAAATCCAATTATTGTTTGGATTCGAAATACTATCTGTGTACCCTAGGATAATGTCAGGCTTTATTTTTTCATCTATGAAATAAAAGGAATTGGATTATTTCTAACTCATCCTCCAGTTTGAATAGTGCATGATTTGATCTGACAGGCAAACTCTCCCGCTTTGTCATCCTTGTTTACTCAATCTTCTCAAATTTAAAAAAGTCACTTACCACAGATTCTTAAAACAAAACAGCTCTCTCTATATAGAATGTATTCCTTTTTTTCAGTTGTTATGACATGAATTAAAAACTATATTGATAAAAATTATCCAAATAAAGATATAAAGAAAATAAATGCCACCCTATTATCTCACCACTGAGGAAAAGTTATTCTTAATATTTTGAGTTATAATTTTCTAATATTACTTTTGTGCCCATACTTTTATGTATATTTACTTAAAAAGAAAACTATGATAGCTTTGTACTTAGTGTTTTGAAATCTGCATTCCTTAATAATACATCATAAATATTTTCCATATTTTTCTAAAGCATGAATGTTTTTCATGGCTGCATTTGTAATCCATCATCTAGAAAAACCACAGTTCAACTCACCTATTCAACATCTAGATTATGTATAGTCTTTATTATAAATTACACTGTACTGAACAAATTTGTACAAGAAAACCTGATTATTCCCTAAAGATAAATTCTCATAACTAGAATTACTCCTACTAGCAATGTATGAGAGTGTTGGTCTCCAATTCCCTTTGAGAGTTATAAAACTAGTTATAACTTAAGGACATCTTTGCCAATATGCCTTGTGAGAAACTCTTATTAAAGTCCTGGGTTTTATAATTTAGAGAAATCCTTGTTGATATCCATATCTGGTTGTTATGCAATACTTTTCTGTATTTTGTTGTGGTCATTTGCATTTCTTTTTTTCAGTTAAATATCTACTCCAGTCTTTTGCCCAGTTTCCCACTCACAATTTTTCTTTTTGAGATGTTCTCAAATGCCTCATTGTTTTTGATGGGGTAGAAGGTGCCCTGCAGATTCAGGTTTTTTAAATTTATTTACTTTTTATTGATTTACAATGCTTTAGTTTCAGGTATACAGCAAAGTGATTCAGTTATATATATATACTTTTTCAGATTATTTTCCATTATAGCTTATTACAAGATATTGAACATAGTTTCCTGAGCTATACAGTAAGTTCTTGTTGCTTATCTATCTTATATATATATATATATTAATCCAAATCCAAATCCTAATTTATCCCTTCCTGCCCTTCTTCCCTTTTGGTAACCACAAATTTGTTTTCTATGTCTGTGACTCTATTTCTGTTTTGCAAATACGCTCATTTGTATCATTTTTCAGATCTCACATATAATATAAATGTATTCTATTTATATATAAATGATATCATAATACTTGTCATGATCTACAGCATAATGACTTGACTTACATACACCATAAAATGATTATCCCAATAAATTTAGTGAGCATCCATCATCTTATATAAATACAGAATTAAAGAAATATGGGAAAAAATGATTTCTTTGTGATGAAAACTCTTAGGATTACTCTCATAAGAACTTTCATATATAAATAAAGCAGTGTTGATTATATTTAACATTTTGTACATTATATCCCTAGTACTTACTTATAAAGTTTGCTCCATTTGACTGCCTTCATCTAACTGCCTCTTCTCTAAACACCCTGCCTCTGGTAACCATAAATCTTATCTCTTTTTCTATGAGTTCATTTTTGAAGTATAATTGACCCACAACAGTATCTTAGTTCCTTTTCTACCACATAGTGATTCAATGTTTCTATACATTTCAAAATAGTCACATGATAAATCTAGTTACTACCTGTCATCATATACAAATACTACATCATTATTGACAATATTTCCCACTCTGTACATTTCATCTCCGTGACTCTTTATTTTGCAACTGGAAGTTGGTACCTCTTAATCTCCCTCATCTACTTCTCTCCTCCCCACTGGGAATCACATATTTGTTCTCTAAATTTATGTCTCTGTTTGTTGTATTTTTTTTAATTCCACATATAAAAGAAATCATATAGTATCTGTCTTTTTCTGATTTGTTTTACTTGGCATAAGACCCTCTAGGTTTATATATGTTGTCACAAATGGCATTATTTCATTCTTCTTTATGGCTGGGTAATATTCCATTGTATGTATACCATAAAACTCAGTTGTTTTTGAAGATCAAAAATCGCTAAAATTATGGTCCCAGACCAAAGTTTCAATTAATGTTCTATCTTTTACAGTTTTCCTTTTATCTGTCCACAAATAATTTCATAATTATGTTTCACTTTTTAAATCCCAAACCTACCAGTGTATCATTTCAAGACCCTATCCTGAAGGACCTTTTCCATTAATATTTTAATAATGAAATACTCCTAATGAGATATTAAGACTTCATTAATTTTTTGCATTGAACAATAATAAATTTTAAACATTGATAAGCCAACACTGGATGAACTAGAAGAATACACATTGCAGGTATTCAATTTTTAAATGTACAACCTCCTAGACTAGATCAAAATTATGATGGCAGAACAGAAATATTACATTCAGGTATTTGACAATTTGACTTATTATGTGAGTGGAATGGCTAGGTAAACAGAAACCTAAACACCTTGGAAGCGGTTGCCACCTAGCCATTTCATTAGAACTTTTTGAAAGACAAAACAAAAGGCTTTCAGTGGTCCTGACAAATGTGATGCTCTCTTAGACCCCTCAGAAAAAACAGTAAGCTACAAACAATGGAAACCCACAGAACCCCCTTGCTGGACTCTGACTCACTGACTGAGCAGGTTATTGTTGATAGTATATCATTCAAAAGAACAACCTGTAACACCATGTACAGAATCACAAAGCACATCTTTACATATTTTATTGCCCTTTTACCTTTCTCTGAACCTATGTAGGTTCTTTCCTGAGCATATATCTACTCTTATTCTCTTTCCTCTTAATTTTTTTGGTTGTTTCATGTGTATATTTATAATTTGTTTTTTAGACAAGGTAGAAGTTTGTGATAATTTTTTGATTCTTTAATAAACAGCACCCTGTCGACTTAAGGAAATCATTTCAAGGTCTTTTCTGGAACTTTCTGGGGGGGGCTGTGTCGGGTCTTAGTTGTGGCATGTGGGATCTTTGTTGTGTCATGCAGGATCTTGCACTGTGATACATGGACTCTCTAGTAGTTGTGGAGCAAGGGCTTAGCTGCTCTGCAGCATGTGGGATCTTAGCTCCCTGACCAGGGATAGAGCCCATGCCCCTTGCATTGCAAAGGTAGTTTCTTAACCACTGGACCACCAGGAAGTCATTTCTACTTTCTTATCTTTTTACTATAACTTTAATATTGAAATGTGTTGGTTATAATATTGAAATGAATTTAATGTGCCCAAAGAACAATAAATCTTATAAAGTAGAAATTGTTAAATGAAAAAAAGAGAGGTGCAGAATAGTACATTACATTATGCTACCATAATATGCATATACAAAATAATCTATGGGACTTCCCTAGTAGGAATGCAAAAAATATGGAATGAATAAATGGATGAATTAAGTACAGCAAATGTCTTAAAAATGCACTTGGATTACTAAAGCTTTGTGGAATCTGTAAGTATAGCAGTGGTATTGCTAAAATGAATGTGCCTAGATGGTAGCAAACTTTCTGTAAACGTCTTCAGAAACAACAGAAGCAGGGAACAGCTAGAAAAAGTGCTTTGGTTAATAGAAGAACAACATTTTTATAATTGGTTCTAGGCTAGTGCTTTAAACATAACTAAGTAAACAAAGCTAGATTAGCTTCCATCCGCCTAAATCTATGAAATTACGACTCATTGGCAAAAACACCTCTTGTGATCTAGAAGAAGATGCATCAACTCTACTATTAAAAAGTCAGGTCCCGAGCTTATCTAATGGCAGTTTTATCAAACTTCTTTAGCAGTGGCTAAATGATCAAATTTCATAATTACATGAAAACTAAATGGCTTTTTAAGAAGAAAAACAGTCTGAATTGAAGGGGAAAACTATTGTTGTTTTGCTAGATTCTAAATTGAACCAACCTGTTACTCTTTATTACATTATAAGTGATAGGGAACTTTCATGTATATAAACATATATGTCATATATATATATATAGTATGAGCCACAGCTATTGAGCCTGTGTTCTAGAGCCGGTAAAGCCTCTGCCTGCAATGCAGGAGACAGGGGTTTGATCCCTGGGTCAGGAAGATCCCCTGGAGAAGGAAACGCAATTCACTCCAGTGCACTTGCCTGGAAAATTCCGTGGGCTACAATCCATGGGGTCGCAAAGAGTCGGACATGACTGAGCGACTTCACTTTCACTTTGTCATATATATATGATATATACTTCTTGTCCTGGCTAATATTTTTCTGAAAAATTATGCAAGGTAGAGCAAGCAAAATTCAAATCAACATTTTCATAGTATCTCTTACTTCAGTGAAGCTAATCAAGGATTTATACCAAATACAAAGTTACTTAAGGCTCTGTTTGCTGCTTTATACAAGATAACCAACTGTATTGTGATATCATTGAGTCATGTCCAACTCTTTTTGACCCCATGGGCTGTGGCCTACCAACCCCCTCTGTCCATGGGATTTCCCAGACAGGAATATTGGAGTAACTGTTCCTTTCTCCAGGGGATCTTCCCAACCCACGGATCAAATCCAGGTCTCCTGCATTGCAGGCAGATTCTTTACCATCTGAGCCACCAGGGAAGCCCAGTTGCATACTCAGGTCAAGTCTTGAGGGCGAGCATGGATCTAAAGAGTGACAACTTATTGGAGTCAAAATAATAAAGAGAAGACAGTGGAATTCTAGTTATTCTTGTTGAGGGAGTGAAGGCTGAATTGTGGAATTTACAGCAGCACAAATTTTTTAAGCATTTTGCCAGAAAAATACAGTAAGACCCCTATGTGTGAACGTTTAAGTTGTGAAATTTCACAGATGTGAACCTGTCTAAAATGTTCATATGTCCAAAGTGATGCAAATTAGTTCACATGTCTGGCTTATATTGTCATTGCCACATGTGGACATACTCTACAAGTGGTGTCCTTTTGTGTACTTTGCTAGACAGTATTGCATAGAGTACAATAGTGCAGCAGTATAGTATATTTCGGGCTTCCCAGGTGGAGCCAGTGGTAAATAACCCGCCTGCCAATGCAAGAGATATAAGAGATGCTGGTTCAATCCCCAGGTTGGGAAGATCCCCTGGGGGAGGGCATGGCAACCCACTCCAGTATTCTTGCCTAGAGAATCCCAATGGACAGAGGAGCCTGGTGGACTACAGTCCATAGGGCTGCAAAGAGTCAGAAACGACTGAAGCGACTTAACACACATGCACAGTATCTTTATTTCAAGCCCAGGATGTTTGGAAGCAAGCATAAAAGCAGCAGGGATACAGCTGATACTACTGTACATTTCAAGGTACTGTATTGTAAGATTTTAAAGTGTTTTATTTTTTGAGTTTGTCTTTTATATATTATTTGTGTGGAAAGTATTATAAATGCATTACAATACAGTACTATATTCAGTTGAGTTCAGTTCAGTCACCCAGTTGTGTCTGACTCTTTGCGACCCTGTGAATTGCAGCACGCCACGCTTCCCTGTCCATCACCAACTCCTGGAGTCCACCCAAACCCATGTCCATTGAGTCGGTGATGCCATCCAGCCATCTCATCCTCTGTCATCCTCTTCTCCTTCTGCCCCCAATCCTTCCCAGCATTAGGGTCTTTTCCAGTGAGTCAACTCTTCTCCTGAGGTGGCCAAAGTATTGGAGTTACAGTACTATATAGTTGATTGCATTAGTTGAGGACCTAGGCTAACAAACTGGATTTACAAACTTGCTCTCAGAATGGAACTCATTTGTATACCATAAAGACAATCAGATACAAGTAGTTTTACATTAAGCAACTCTATACAATATGCTTACAACAGTACCTGGCACAGAGGCTGTGTTGTATAAATGTTAGCTGCTATTTACCATCTGACACCACTTTGAAATATCAACCAATTTGTATTAGCCATATACATATAGGTTTATATAAAGCAATGTGTATGATACCAAGAGAAGAAACAGTCCCTGTTGTAAGATGTCTATAGAGATACACTATGAAGGAGAAGAGAAAGTTAAATTGTTAAAGAAAAAATAATTTCTTTGAGGTAATGTCCTTTGCCAGTTCAGCTTGAGTTCTGCATCAAAGGTTGAGAAAAGTTCATAGCCTATTCTTCCCCAAACAAGCTTAAAACAGAGATTGCTGCTGTTGCCGCTGCTAAGTCACTTCAGTCGTGTCCGACTCTGTGCGACCCCATAGACGGCAAGCCACCAGGCTCCCCCGTCCCTGGAATTCTCCAGACAAGAACAATGGAGTGGGTTGCCATTTCCTTCTCCAAGGCATGAAAGTGAAAAGTGAAAGTGAAGTCACTCAGTTGTGTCCGACTCTTAGAGACCCCATAGACTGCAGCCTACCAGGCTCCTCTGTCCATGGGATTTTCCAGGCAAGAGTACTGGAGTCGGGTGCCATTGTCTTCTCCGAAAACAGAGATTACTGATATTTAAAATTAACAGAAATAAATTATACAGTAGTAATGTATTGCTTTTTGACAATTCTCATGTCATAAAACTTGACTGAATTAAAACTCCATATGTAGTTTGAATATAAGAATAAAAAATTCACTTTTGGGGATCTTCCTGGCCCCAGATTGAACTCATACCTCCTGTACTGGCAGGCGAATTCTTTACTACTGAGCCACAAGGGAAGTCACAGGCTTTCTTAATCTACCTTAAAACATAACCTTTCCTTCCCTCCCCTCAGCTTTGAAACTTAATTTGCTTTGCTGACCTGAGGAAAAGCTTTCTATATTAAAAGAAAATGTATAAATTACATCTCAAAATGTTCATATGGCTAATACTCTCAAGATATTTCCTGAATCCTGTGACTTTTGCATTCTTAATCATAGATAACACATTAGAAGTTTGGAATGCCTGAATTTTAAAGTACAAAGTCTGCATGCATTTTTGTTTGAAGTCCTTAAAATTTCAGAAGAGCCATTTACAGCCTAGAAGAGTCCTTCCATTGGATATGCAAAGCCTATAAATTTGTAATGTTTTAAAGAGAGAGAGAGAGAGATCTAAGTCTTCCAGAGGAGGGAGAGCAAGATACGGAACTTAATTATCAAGTCAAAGCTTTTTCCAAGATAATCATGTGCCCCTTGGAAAAAAATAGGAAACGAAACATTACACTTAATTTGGATTTGGAGGTGGCCTTCCTAAGCAACTTATTATAAGTGTAAACAATAATTATGTAGAAAGAACCTGGTGAATAAATATAATTATGAGACTTATTAATTCACATTAATTAGTGGGGCAGCTGAACTGGATTACAAAGAAGTTTGAGTTATATAATAGAAATACTAAAACTACTCCCTTGTTACTCTGCCTGCTTTTCTTTCATCTCCATGTTATTCTGTATACAACTCACCTGCTACATGGAGGAAGTGCTTTCCATGAAGAAACAGCAAGTACAATGGCTAAGGCTCAGGGTTGGGACTATAAAATAGCCATCTCTTTCCTTCCTGCCTCTTATCTTCCTCGTCCCCATCCCCCCATGACCTCAAAACTTTAGATAAAGAAATAGTCCAGCACTTAAGAGCACAAAGCTATGAATTAGACTTAGGTTTACACCTCAGCCTTACAGTAATTATAAGTGAAAAAGCATATAATGATGAAGCATAAGAATAGCTTACTAATATACATGTAAGTTTGGGGGAATGGGATGAGATTTTCCTAGGTTGGTGGAAGGTCTTTGTTAAGCGTAGTTGCAGCCAACAAGGAACTCCTCCAGTAAGTCCCAAAGTCCTTACCTCACTTAATCCAAGGGTTACATAAGTGAGCCTGGTAATCAACACAGCCTGAATTATATATTCCCATGTTATGGCTAAAGCATATTTGGGCTGTGTTTCACGTGCATGTCTCGCCTGGGCTGGTCAATGAAACGACTAGCAAACCAGAGGGGATTCCTATGAAGTTGGAAGGCTCCAAGATTAATTTATCTTTTCATTGGAAACGGTAGCAAAAAACTCATCATTATTATTATTGTTTTGGCCTAATGCAACATGAAAGACATACATAATCTTCTATGTGGTTGGTACTGTGTGTTGCCTGTTTGCAGTTTATGCTTTTGTGTCTTTTGTTGTTGGCATGTAACTTCTTCAGATCCTGGTTCCTGGTGATGTGGTTATGGCAAGTATCCCTGAGACAAAACAATGACAGAGTGGTGGAAAAACAAAACAGCTGTGGAATGGTATATTCTGAGCTTGGTAAGAGTTAGTATATTTCTGGTTTGGGGACACTGAGTAGACCAGCTATCCTGGAGGTAGGTATCATGGAACAAAGGATATTCCACTACAAGATATTCCAGTTTCTTTTTTGCTACTAGATTAGAAGTGGTAAACAATAAGAGGCATTATGTGTAGGAAGACTTAAAGGGGCCTCTCCAAAAGCAAGATAAAATTAAAAGCCTCATTCTGAGACCATGAGTTTAAGACATTAGGGAGAAAAATAACTCATCTTTAAGCAGTTGGTTTGGACTACAGGGCTGAAGGCTGTCCACTGCAAAGAATGAAGCAGACCATTTCAGTGACTGTGGCTATGGTGACCAATGGGAACCATGGACCTGGGATTGGAGAAAACCGTGGATGAAGTCATAAGGCAATCCACAGGGTCTCTTAAACTTGAATTCTGATCTGCCAAAGATCATAATGGAAGGAGATTCTCCTCCTAGGGAGGGGAGACTGTCAAACCTTGGGCACAAAAACTTGTTCTGAGACTAAGGTTTTCCCTTGAAGATCTTTCTTAAATCACCACTGACACCACAGGCAGGACCTTGGCGCTGGGAAGGAGCACTCCCCCTTATGCCTGCTTCTTAAGTACTTCAGCAGAGACTAGGCTGGAACAGACTAGCCTGCTGCAATATTTGTTTGCCCTATTCCCCATCTGCCTACCCATTCCTCACTTTCTAACCCCCCACACAATTTTGTTTTCCACTTATTATTAAAAACTTTGGAATTTAAAGATTTCTATTTTCTTTAAATTACTTGAATAACATTTATGTAGAAATGTCAGGTAAACTTGTACTGTTAGTGCTACATGGGGAAAAGTTTCATTTGAAAAATATGAACTCGGATGTCTAGATGAACTCTTTTCCCATGCTGCTCACCATTCTTCACTGTCTTGGTGGTGGTGGTGGTGTAGTTGCTTCAGTTGTGTCCAACTCTTGGGACCCCATGGACTGTAGCCTGCCAGGCTCCTATGTCCATGGGATTTTTCAGGCAAGAATACTGGAGTGAGTTGCCATTTCCATCGCCAGGGGATTTTCTCAAACTAAGGATGGAACCCCGGTCTCCTGCATTGCAGGCAGTCTTTACCAAATGAGCTACCCAGGGAAGTCTTTACTATCTTATAGTGAGCTAATTACCTTTTCTTAGTCCTTGAGGGCTTTTCGATTTGAATCCTTGATTTAGAATGAAACACGACTGAAGTTCAAGGGTAGGTACAGTGATGTTTCAATAAGAAGACTAACAAAACATGAATATTTACCTTCATTTTGGGGTCTCCAGGAAAACCTCTTTGCCTGATTAATACTAGGAAGCTCTGTGGTAGACACCATTTCCCCAGCATCAGTGAGGAGGATCCCCAACATTTCTTAACTCCTCTAAGTTCAAACCCTAAGAAGGTAAATCCAGAAGTGCCACCTTACCTGTTCCATTTTCCAGGTTTTCCTGTGTGAGAATTCTCTTCTTTGAGTGACTGATGAAAACATTTATCTTATTTAGGAAAACCTTTATATCCTATCCAAAGGAGTATGGCCTTATTCTACAACCACAAAAAATTGGCCTTATCAGGGTAAAATATAATAGGCATGACATCTGAAATCCTGGGTGGGGAGAGGCTTCATTTTATTAATACACAGCTCATAAGTAGTGTTGGTAGCCCCTGGACTTCACCTAGGCACAGGTGTCACAGGTACTGTATGATGCAGGGCACTGTGGAAGATTCAGGTTCTCAGAGGTCACCACAGATTGATTTCTGTGCTTTATTCAAGCCTCATCTTGTACACCAGTGAAGCAGTATCAAGGTCCAGTTAGAACAACCAGGCCTGGCTCCCCAGCCAAGTGGATACATAAAGCTGGTCATTATGACCTAAGAGGCTTCCCTCTCCTGTACGCAACCGTCGCCTGACTCACACTGGGCCTGAGGTACAGATGCTCAGGAGTTCCAGCTGCCTGCTGCTGCTGTTGGATGAAGGCCATAACGAGAGTTCAAGTACTCACACTGAAGGATCTCACAGCATGGAATGTAGGTGCCAGGACACCCAGAACTTTCTGGAATATAGGTGATCTTAAAATTTAGCTGTTCAAAAAGATGTCCCAACATCTCCACCCCCAATTTAGCTGCCTAGAGATTCACAACTATTCCAGATTCAGATAAGCAGGGATTGGTTCCTTTTGAACTTTCTAGCTTCAAAGGCAGCTTTTATGGACAACAGACTTTTGGTAATGATTGTTTAGCTTTACCAGAGATAGAAGCAACCTAGAATGCGGTCTTCCTAAGATGACCTTTAAAGTTTGATTAACTAATCAGTCTCCTATGGTATTAATATGTCACAAATGACCATTTCTTCTCATGTATTTATAGCCTAGGCTAAGTCATTTCAGTCATGTCTAACTCTTTACAACCCTATGGACCATAACCCGCTAGGCTCCTAGGTCCATGGGATTCTCCAGGCAAGAATATTGGAATGAGTTGCTGTGCCCTCCTCCAGGGGATCTTCTCAACCCAGGGATTGAAACTGCATCTATTTCTCGCCTGCATTGGCAGGCGGGTATACTGAGAACCAAATAATGACTATTTTCTGTTAACTCCAATGTTAATTGTGTGACTTTGGGTTACTTAACCACTCTGTATCTGTTACCTCTGTAACTTTTAAAGTGAAAGTTAAAGTCGCTTAGTCGTGTCCAACTCTTTGCAACCCCATCCACTATAACCCGCCAGGCTCCTCTGTCCATGGGATTTTCCAGGCAAGAATACTGGCATGGATTGCCATTTCCTTCTCTATGGCATCTTTCCAACCCCAGGATCGAACCTGGGTTTCCAGCATTGCAGGCAGGGTCTTTACCATCGGAGCCACTGGGGGTCTGTAAAATGGGGATTATAATAGTACCCAGTCCATAGCATTTTTATGAGGAGTAAATGAGTTAATATGAGTAAAGTGCTTAGATCAATGCCTGGCATATAACAAATATCCCCTAAATCTTAGCTATCATCAATTTATTGGTATTATTACTCCCCTACTCTCAGCCCACCTGCCTATAAGAGGGAAGAGAGGGAGGGAGAGAGGATAGAAGGGAAGAAGGGATGGAAGGAGAGAGAAAAAAAGAAGGAAGGTGCAAGCTCAGGGTCAGCCAGGGTCAAGAAAGTAGACAGGTCTGATAAATATGTAGGGCTATGCCTAAAACAAATGCTTGCTAGGAAAGATCATAATCAGTGATGTAGATTAATGAAGAGCATCAGCCCAAACCAGCTTGTGCTGGCAGAAACAAGAAGCAGGAGACAAGTCACATCAGACCACTGAAGGGAATGACGATATGGGAAAAGGACTTCAGAAAAAAAAAGCCTCACCCAATTTGGCTGAGATCAAATTGAATTAAGAGGATAAACAGGTCAAAAAGGAATATTCTTATTCCCCATTTGGATAGTTCTGCAAATTTCTCTTCCCATATTCCCAATTGAAATACTGTAAGTTTTAAATGGGGGAACATTTTTAATCTATTAAGTATTCTTGTGTTTTAAAAGAATCCTTTCCTGTTATTTCCTATTTCACAGAAATGATGGAATAACTGATGGAATGGAAGTGAAGTATGCAGCTGAATTCCAGAAAAAACAAAGTAATTTTATTCTTCTTCTTTTCCAGATAAAAAAATTGAGTAGCTTTCTCAGTCTGAATACTAACTAGTTGTTTTGAACCTTCAAAATTTGCATTTCTCATTCTATTACTAATTTGTGAAATTATAACTCTTACCTTGAAATTTTCAGAGGTTTTGCTCACTTATTAAAAAGCTTGCAAAGAGTCTATCAACCTTTAAAATAGAAAAGTCTATCTGGAAAATTTTGTGATAAAGCCAAAAGCCACTAGAGAGCACCATACCTTCTCTGATTTTGCAAGACCCTGTGATGAAATGCTTTTATCTTAAAAATTGCTTGGTACAATAACCTTGAGCCTAGATATCTGGTTCTTCTGATCATGCCATTTATTAGATGGGTGGCCTCAGAAGTCTTTTAGCTTCCCTGGGCCTTAATTTCCTTTTCTGTAAAATTAGGGAGTTATGCTAGATGATCGTCAACTTCCTCTCAGCTCTAAATTTCTGATCTTACACTTACTAGTTTACCTCTTCAATGTCTCATGGATTAATCAGGAAGAAAACCTGGCAGAAAAGCAAGAATTTTACCTGTATCATTTCATCACTTTTGCCAGCTCATCCACCCCATTTTTATTTTTTCAGCTAAGAATCTTCGAGTTGCTTTTTTTAAAATTGGTGGATAATTGCTTTACAACGTTGTGTTAGTTTCTGCTGTACAACAACGTGAGTCAGCTATAAGTATACATATCTCCCTCTCCCCCGATCCCACACCTCTAGGTCATCACAGAACACCAAGCTGAGCTTGCTGCGTTATAGAGCAGCTTCCCACTATCTATTTTACACATGGTAGTGTATATATATGGAGTTGCTTTTTATCTTTGCCTCTTATAGACTTTGTGGAAAAATTATAATATTAATTCATAAACATTTACAGGGCGCTTTCCAAGTTTCACCAATCACTTTTGCAAATACTGTCTTATCTGACTATCACAACAATTCAGACTGATGGATACTATCTTCAAATTACCTGGTAAAAAAAACAGGCCCAGAATAGGTCAGTGAATTAATTGCCCAAAGTAACGGATAAGTTTTGGGAACAAGTCTTTTGATTCCAAAGCCTATATTCTTTTCACAACATTAGAAAGCCTACTACCAGGAGCAGATCCAGATTTTATGGGGCTTGTGGTATATATATTTTTGGTGAACATCTTCAAGAATACAAAAGTACAATACATCACTAAGTATGATCCTGTGACTACATTGTTAAGACCAAGTGAGGGACCTTTAGGGTTAATCTTTAGCGTTCAATTTCACAGTTTCCCCTAGTTATACATTTATTTAGTTCTTATTATATGCCAGACACTACAGTAAATATTATTATAACAACCATATGAGGAAGGAACTGTCCTTGTTTTACAAAGCAGAGCATGAATGAGGCTCAGAGCAGGGGAAGACGATTTACCTAAGGACAAAGATGTAGTAAGTGCCAAGTATTCAAGCTGGAATTCAGATCTGATCCTGGGTCCATATTGTGAATCTACCACACTATGCTTCCCCTACATTCCACTGCTCAGGTCCTGACAGTTCATATCTGAACCAGTCCTAGTTTTGTCTTCCTAACTCTCCTACCATCTACCCTGAATGCTGCTTCTATGGTCACAGCCCTGAAATGCTGCTGAAGTCCTGACCAACTGAATGACCCGAAGAGCCTTCCTTCTCTGTATTTATCAAAGGTAAAATTGCCCAGAAGTAGCACTTGGCTGTAGATTCCACGCTGTTTTCTAACGTGTTGAACTGTTACTGAAAACTTTTTCTTGCGTGAAACAGAGGCGGAGTGGGTGAGAGGGAGAAAGTACTTGGAAACTTTCAGAATGTTATCCCTCAGGGCCCATTCCATGACAATCTAGGTTCTTTATTTGCAAAACAAAAAGCTGAACCACCCAGGATTGTAAACGGAATTAAGTAAGGAGGGGAGAGGGGAGGAGAGGAGGGCAGGCTTCCAGTGCAGGTCAACGTTGGTCTATCTCCATCTGACTCGACCTCCCCACAAAATCTTTAAGTCAGGCGCCTTGACCCATACATTTCTGATACTTCTCAAAAGTCTCGGACATCAGAGGCACTCCATGTTTACTCAATTTGATCACTTCAACATTATAAGGCCTGAGGATAGTCCAGGTGAACTGCTAAGTATATAATCGGCCCTTCAGAACCGTTAGCTATAATTATATTTTGTCCCAAACCCTCAGCGTCCATAAAAGTTTGGCCTCTCTGCAGTCTCATTTCTTCATATTTCAGACACACAGATCCTCTCGTGGGACCAGTGTCGCCACCGTCAGACCAGCTCTTTTCTCCCGACTTCTCTGTTCATACCCACCATTCACCAAATAGTAGAAAAGTTCCATAAATTCTCTCATCAAAATCACCAAAAGCCCTTACGAGGTCGCCTGTATTACTGTTCCCATTTCAGAGAGCAGGAAGCAGGCCCTGAGGATTTGAGTGACTTCCCCGAGGTCACCGAACTCAAAGCAGCGAGGCCGCAGCCCGCGCTCTAAACTGCCGGCTTTCGGCCTCTCGCCGGGTCCGAGATGCGCCCGCGTCCATTCAAACCCCGCCCAACCCCTCACTTCCAGTCGGTTCCCGGCTTCTCCGCGCACCATCGCCCCCCACACCTGAGTCAGGCCCCAGGCAGCACGCCCAATCCATCCTTGGTGGTTTCCCCGTTTCCTCCGCCAGAGACTAAGGGTGAGATGGACGCTGGTGTCCGAGATGCGAGTAGATCACCCCGAGGTCCTCCGACGGCGGGCCGAAGGGGAGACTCCGCAGAGGAGCGCGGCGACACGGTCTCTGCCGCAGAGCGGGGGCGCCGCGCGCGGGTCTTGCCGGGCCGCGGGTCACGTGGCGGGGAGGGGGGCGCCGGCGGGCGCGCGCGCGCGAAAGCGAGTGAGCAGGCGCGCGCCTGAGAGCTGTGGAGGCGCGACTCGCGGTTCGGGTGTAAGTGTAGGGGGGAGGGGGCGGTGGCCGCGAGGGCCGACTCCGCCCCCTGTGCGCATGCTCCGGCCCCCGGCGGGTTATAAAGCAGCCTCGCGGGCCGGGCCCGACAAAGTGCTGGCGAGCTGCTACGTGACGAGCCGGGCGCGTGGGTGGCCGGGCGAGCCGACTAGGCAGCCGGCGAAGGACGCGACCCGGACCGCGGGCCCCGCGGAAACTCCGGCTGCGCCGCCGCGTCACGCTCACGCTGGGCGCCGCGAGCCGCGCATAACGGTTAGTTGGTAACGGCCGGTGGCGTGCACGGCGGGGACCCCGCGGTGCCCTTGCTTCCTCGGCGTGTTTGGCGGGAGCCGTGGGGGGAGTGGAGGGCTCGGTCTCCGAAGGAGGGGGGGACGGCCGGGCCGGGGCTTAGGACCGCAGCGGCCACGTGGCCTCGGAGCGCGGCGTGGCTGAAGGAGACCTTGAGGCGCTGGGGACAGCGCCTCTCGGAGCGGAGCTGCGGCCCCGCGGTCAGGTGCGGGCCCCCGGCCTGGCCGAGGAGTTGGGTCGTGGGGCCGGTGACCTTGGGAAAGTCGCTTCTCCTCTCGCCCGAAGTAGGCTCTTCAGGAGATGCTTTTGACCTGGGAAGGGGACGACGTGAGGTTGACTCACGTGGTGCCTTCAAGCTGCCGGCCGCGTTCTCCGAGGGCAGGGGATCGGGGCCGGAGTTATTTTGGACTCGTGGCACGCCCGCCCCAACCTCAGCCAGCCAGTCCTTGTCCCACCTGGTGACTTGCGGCAGTGGCTCGGGGGAGCTGCAGTCCCCGTGGCCAAGACGTGACTGCAGGGTTTGAGTGGACTCTGCCGAGGGGACATTGCAACTGGCAGACTCCGGGAGTGGTGCTGACGGGAACTCTTTGTCATTCAACCTGTGGCTGCGGAACGTCCGCACGCAGCGCCCTCACCCCGGGACTTTAAGGCGGCCCTGAGGAGAAGAGTCTGATGCATAGCGTTGCACTTGGGATGATGCTCGCTTTTTGTTCCAGATACATACTTTATCCACACGTGCGTTTTAACATTTCATTTCTTTGTCATGACTCAAATGCGACAAGCAGTTGCCAAAATTAGTTTGTAATTAATCTTAACCCCCCCCCCCCAAAAGTACAACTTGAGTCAGATTCCTAGTGTGCTATACTTGGCATCTGCTCTGTCATAACTAGTTTTGAAACTTGTGTTTTCCAAAAATTATTCTGGTTTTGAAATAAAATGTGGACCCTTCAGTGCCCTGATAAAACAAATGTGGGTATAGTTACTAGGGGAATATGATATGGGGAACTCTGAATTGTGAGTGTTTTAGAGTGTAAGTAGGAATTAGCCATTAACAAGCAGTTTTGATGGCTGCTATAACCCCAGTGAGGTGATGCAGAGAATATGTATTTTAGTGTAGTTTTTTAGTTAGGCACTAAAAGTACCCATAAGTCCAAGTTTTATGCCTTAGGGTATAAGTTTGTCTTCAGGTTGCCATTAGAAAAAATATATAGTTTAAGACATCTATCCCTTAAAACAGGTATTGGGTATTATTTAAACAAAAGTTGAACTTTAGTAATTAATTCAGGGATTGGATGCTGTTCTTGGACGGCAGTGACCCTTGTTAAAAATGCAAGTTAATGGTCTGGGGAGATTTTTATAGCTGAATAGGTTTAAAGGTTTAGTTGTAAGCTTAACATAATAGGCTATAACATACCTAAACAGATTAAAAAGGAAAAAGAATCATGCTACCATAGGATGAACCAACTGATCAGTGTTTAAATAGTTTACATATCTTTTGGCCTTTTAAATATTAATTCATATAACTCTGGAAAAGATCTTACTGACCAGTTAGCTAGTTTTCCTTATTTTATAGATTAGGAAACTGTTAGAGGTTACGTGACGTCTCATCTTAGTTCTGAAAACTTTAATGGTTAGGTGAGAATTATGTAACTTTTGACTCCCATTTAATGAGTTCAGCACTCCTGAACTTTCTCTAAAAATTATAAATATGGGTATGAAATGTGTGTGTGTGTGTGAGAGAGAGAATCTTATGCCAAAAAAGTTATTTTGAGTAATTAGTAACTTCCCAACTTATACCTTCATTCTCACTGTGTTTTCCATCCACTTCATAATATGCCTTGAAGGATTTAGGTCCTTGCAGATGTCTACATGGCCTATTTTGTTAGAGAAGAGGATTAGGAAGATGGGACCTGATTTGTTATTGGCTACCAGCCACTAGGATTCAGAGACACCTAAGATTCAGCAAGAACAAATTCTAGTCCTGGAACTTCCCTGGTGGTCCAGTGGTTAAGACTCCATGCTTCCAATGCAGGGGGCCCCGGTTCAATCCCTGGTCAGGGGATCCCACATACTACAACTATGAGTTATCACGCCATAACTAAGACCTGGTGCAGCCAAATAAATAAAAGTAAAAAAAAAAGAAAAAAATACTCCATACTCCCAATACAGGAGCCCCAGGTTTGATACCTGTTTGGGAAATAAGTTCTAGCCCTATCATTCCTGGAGTTTATAGTCTAACTGGAAAGCATAATATATATTGATATAAATACCAGAACATGTACTCTTTATAAACAACTATTGAGTACATTTGTTCCTGTGGGAACCAATACTGTATTATGTAGGTGTGAGGTGACTCCCAGCTTAGTATAGAAGCAAAGGTAGGCCTCTCTGAGGAAATGCTATTTAACTTGAGACTTGAAGGATGAATAGGAGTTAGCTAAAGCCAGAGAGTAATAGTAAAAAGGGCATTCCAGATATGAGTACTGAAGCTGCAGTCAGAATACAGGGTACATTAGAAAAACTTTTAAAGAGTTTTGCTAAAGCATAAAAATAGAGCACAGAGAACAGGGAAAGATGGGAGTTGGAGAGATGGGCAATATCAGATAATGAAAGGCTAGTCATTTTAAGGAGGCAGAGAAGGGACTAAGTAAAAAGATTTAAGAAAGTGCTCTTGAAGCTAAATGAATCAAGTTTAATGGTTGTAAATAGGGCTGGGAATGGCACGATCAAACTGAATTTTAGAAATACCACTCTGATTACAAAGTGGAGAACAGGTTGGAGGCTTTTGGAATTTTGTGAGATCACAGTGATGGACAGTAGGGGAAAGATGGAAGAGAGAGGGAAACAGACAGAATTCAATGATAGACCATATGTGGGAGACTGGGAAAGCCAGAGAATTTAAAAATATTTCCCAAGTTTCTAGCTTGAGCAAATATGAGTTTATTTTTTTTTCTCCATCTACCCAGTGGACATTAAGAGATTATGTGACTAGCCCAGGGCTGTTCAGTTTGTAAAGATTGGAAATGTCTTTTTGCAGTTATTGATAGTGATTTTTTCCCCCTTCTACACAATTTATTTTGGCAACTTTCAAAACCCAATTGAAGTTTCAAATAGCCATTAATGTTTCATCTGTACTCCCACCTACTTCTCTCTGCCCCCTATTAGATTATTGTGAAGCAAAACAGATACAGGTATTTCAACTGTAAATATTTCAGTATATCCCTAGAAGATATAACTCTTGGGCTTCCCTTGTGGCTTCGGAATAAAGAATCTGCCTGCCAGTGGAGGAGACACAGGTTTGATTCCTGATCTGGGAAGATCCCACATGCCGCAGAGCAATTAAGTCCTTATACCACAACTATTGAGCCTGTGCTCTAGAGTCTGGGAGCCACAATTACAGAAGCAGTTAGGCTCTAGACCAGGTGCTCCGCAATGAGAGAAGCCACCACAGTGAGAAGCCTGAGCACCACAACTAGACAGTAGCCTCTGCTTGCCACAACTAGAGAAAACTATGAAGCATCGAAGACTCAGCACAACCAAAAACAAGTAAAAAAAAAATTTTAAGTAACTCTTCCTTTAAAAAAAAAAAAAAGATGATGCTTTAAGTATTAACATCACCAAATAACCAAGCAGTATTCACATTTTCCTAAACTGTTTCAAAATAATTGATCAGTTTGATTTGAGATCCAAATAAGGTCGGTCACACATTACTTTTGGTTGGTATGTCTTCCCTTTTTTCTTATTTTTCTCTTAAGTTATTTGTTGAAGGTACCATGTTACTGTTTCTGCAGTTTCCATCTTTCTGGATTTTGTTGAATGTGTCCCACTGGTATAGATTTAACAAGTCCTAGTTTAACATGTTCTATTGTATTTTCTGTAAACTGGTAGCTAGGTTGAGGTTTGATTTCTGAGAGGAGGTATGGTGCGGTGGAAAGGGCAAATATAATTCATAGGTGATGGTGTGTATTTCCATTGGGGGGCATATGATGTTTGATTGTCCCTCACACTGCTATCTTGATTGCCTAATTCTATTATTTCACTGGTGGTTTGCAAATGGCAGTTTAATTCTAACCTTATTTCTTAATTAAAAAAATATATATTTATTTATTTATTTGGCTGTGTTGAGTGTTGCGGCACTGGGGCTCTCTAGTTGTGGCATGCAGGCTCAGTTGCTCTGAGGCATGTAGGATCTTTGTTTTCTGACCAGGGATCAAGTCCATGTGCCCTGCACTGCTAGGTAGATTCTTAACCACTGGACCACAGGGAAGTCCCTCCTTCTTAATTGAGTAGCTAGAATACCTCTACAAAAAAGAGTTTGAATAGGAAGGGCAAGTTAAAAATTTATGTGCTTAATATAATATCATGAGTGAGAGTGAAGTCACTCAGTTGTGTCTGACTCTTTGCGACCCCACAGAGTCTCCTCTTCCATGGGATTTTCCAGGCAAGAGTACTGGAGTGGGTTACTGTTTCCTTCTCTACGGGATCTTCTTGACCCAGGACTCGAACCTAGGTCTCCTGCTATGGCAGGCAGATTCTTTACCGACTGAGCTATGAGGGAAGCATAATATAATGTATATATAATATAATATCATATGTGATTGCAACACTGTCTTTTTTGAGAAATGTATTTAAATGTACCAAAGTACGTTCTCTTTGAAAGCCAGTACATATTTTATTAGAAAGTCTTTTAGCATTTGTCATTAATGTTTCAAATGGCATTTAGAACATATTTGGAACATTTAGAATTTCTTTTCTTGAATTGACAGGGATTCTTTTGGTCTTTGTTCTTTCTTGCAGAGCTTATCTGTTACCATAGGTTTGAAGGAATTTCTGGTAGAATCACTTCCTGCCAAATCTAAACCTCTAGCTGTAACCAGATTACAGGTTTTAAATTCCTTGAGGACAGGGATTGATGACTCCAGGTAGCCAGGCTTAAAATCTGAGTCATTTTAATACTTCTCTAGTGGGCTCCTTCCCTACCAAATGCACTTAAATGCCAACCCCTTCTTCCCTTGGTTATCTCTCATGTCCACTTTTTCCCATCCCACCCCACCCCTAGTTTAGGCTGCTGTCATTATTAGATTAGTACCATGACCTTTTAAGTTGTATGTTATTTATCTTTTCATTTGCCCTGACAAATTTTTCTCCATGCTTTTCTCCCTCTGTAATGTCTTCTCCTCCTCCTCCCTCTTCTTCTTATGCCTCTTCCTCTTCTGCTTCCCCTCTTTTTGGTTGTAGGATCCATTTCATAATGGATTTATGGCAGAAAGACTAGAATAGGTGACATGTGAGCTGTGCTGTCTTGCAGAGAAGTGATTAAAAGAGCACTTACAATCTTACTGAAATGGTGATTTCTCTTCTAGGGGTACAGTATGCATAATAACTACCTGAGGTCACACCCACAGCAGTGTGATGGGCTGAGCCCCTGAAGAGTGCTACTGACCATGTGCAGGACAGTGGGGTCTGCTCCCCGGTGGTCCCCTCCCAACTGCTGATTACAGCTACTCAGCACTGAATCTGATTCAATTACAGTGATTTAGCTTTCATATAAAGGAGAAATTCCTCAAAATATACTGGCAGTGTAAGCTTCATATTTGATCATTCATTGGAAAATATTTCTTCCCTCTGATTTTGCTCTTCTTATGTAAATCTTCTCAAGATTATTGAATGAAGACCTGATGACACTGTTTTAGTGTGTTGTTTTGGATAAATAACAGAGCTTTTGTAAATTGCCTTATTGAACTTTTGAGAACCAAAGCTTTTTATTTTATTAACTTTATCTTCTATTCCCCAATCAGAGGTTTTAACCTGAGATATGCAGGTTGATACTCCATGTTGGATGGAATTCAAGGAGTCTATGAACTTGGTTGGGGAAAAACTTTTCATTGACCTCTATGTAAAATTCAGAATTTATTTTAACTGAATGTAGGCTTCCCATGTGGCTCTAGTGGTAAAGAACCTGCCTGCCAATGCAGATGTAAGAGATGAGGGTTCAGTTCCTTGGTCAGGAAGATCCCTCGGAGGATGGCATGGCAACTCACTCCAGTATTCTTGCCTGGAGAATCCCATGAATAGAGGAGCCTGGCAAACTATGGTCCATAATGTAGCAGAGTCAGACACAACTGAAGTGACTCAGCACATACGAATGTAGGCAGTATTATGTTGGGACATATGAATATAGGCAGAATATAGTAGTATTGGCAGTACCTGTGACTTTGTCATCAATAGAAATCACATATCTTCATATCATGATACACTGGTTGCAGCTCTCATGAAATTGTTTAAATTTATTACTGTGGTTATTAAACCCACTACCAGGTTTTATCTAATTTCTTAGTTTAAAAAGCACATTATTATATCCAGTGTTAAATGTTTTGACAATAATACCATTGTATACATTCAAAAACATTTTGATAAGGGCTTCATAGGTTTTATCAAACTGCTAAAGGAATCTGGCACCAAAAAAGCTAAGAACTCCTGCTCCTAACTCCTGTACTTCTCATGTGAGAATGAAGTTAGCTAGAACCTGTGATGCAACACGGCACACAACTCATGATGTCACAGGTAAATTTTTTGGCACTGATTTCTGTGTACTAACTCATAAATCCTGACCTCACAAATGAGAGGGAAACAAAGGGGGACTGCAGCTATGAAATTAAAAGACGTTTGCTTTTTGGAAGAAAAGCTGTGACCAACCTAGACAGCATATCAAAAAGCAGAGATGTCACTTTGCCCACAGAGGTCCGTATAGTCAAAGCTATGGTTTTTCCAGTAGTCATGTACAGATGTAAGAGTCAGACCATAAAGAAGGCTGAGTGCCAAAGAATTGATGCTTTTGAATTGTGCTAGAGAAGACTCTTGAGAGTCCCTTGGACTGCAAGGAGATCAAGCTAGTCAATTCAAAAAAATTGATTGACTTTTTTTAGAATTTTAGAATTGCCATTCTAAAGTCAGTCCTGAATATTCATTGGGATATGAATTCCAATTGGAGCTGAAGCTCCAATACTTTGGCACCTGATGTGAAGAGCCAACACATGGAAAACACCCTGATGCTAGGAAAGATGGAGGGCAAGAAGAGAAGGGGATGACAGAGGATGAGATGAGTGGATGGCATCTCTGACTCAATGGACATAAGATTGATCACACTCCTGGAGACTGTGGAGGACAAGGAAGGCTGGCATGCTGCAGTCCATGGGGTCGCAAAGAGTCAGACATGACTTAAACAACTTTACTAAACAACAACAGATGTGCTAAGGGAGAATAAAATGACTTTCACAAATTGAGGGAGAATAATTTTCACTTGTATTCTGGAAGCATATCTTTTAAATTACTGTCTCTATCTTCTAGAGAACTACTTGATGTAGCAGAGGGCAGAGAAATGTCTTAACAAGTACCTGTTTCTAGGAAAATAAAACATTCACTTGAAAATTATGTATTTCTAATAAAGAAACTGATTATTATCTTACAACATAAATTTATATTGTCAGCAATTAAAAAGGCTATTTAAGTTTAATTATAGTATATTTTGAGGTAATGCTGACTTTTTTGATATGTCTTTAGTGTCTGGTCTTAGAAAGCTTTGCAAACCAACATTTGAGAATGGTAGATAATGCTTTAATGCCAAAGAGTACTCAGCTTTAATACTCTTATGTAGTTTGGCTGTACTAATAAGACAAGTAAGAAAACTAAATTTGGTTTTTTGAGATAATGAGGGTCAAAGGTAGCACAGTAATGAAGTTCAGACTCATTCAAAGGATATTTACTAAACAAATATGTATACAAGAACTTACTAAAAGATGAAGAAATACATATCTTAAAATATGGCTTGAAACTTAGGATGGAAATAAAGCTATGGAATGAAATGTTAGCATATTACTTTGTTGCTTCTAGGTTTCAAAACTTTTTTTTTTAATGTGAAACTAAGTATAGTGTTAATTATCACTGTGAGTGAAAAGTTCAACTCAGCCTTTTGCAAGAAAAGGAAAAGCTTTCTTTGTTGTTTATCTGTTAATAATTTGTAATTCTCCCCATTAAACTTCAGAATACTGGTAGTGAAGTAGAGTCTAACAGAAATACCATTAATTGTATTCAAATATTCATTTATATTCAAAGTGTAACATAAATGGCACTGTTTTGACAATGTCTATTTAAAATTTTAATTTAGTATACTATATTCTTTAGATTTTGGAATAAGGTAGATCATATAATAATAAACTGAAATGGCCCACTTAGATATTGATTTGTTGAATATATATTTGTAGTGTTGTAGAAAAAAACATATAAAGGTATTCCAAAATATAGCCTGAAATTCTGCCAAGCAAAACCTGCCTTTGGAGGACACAGCCTCCAGTTTTCTTATCTGCTGTAATCAAGTGAAAATGAAGCATTAAAGAAGACAAAATCTGCTGTAGTAATAACTCAGAAAGTGAGACTGATCAGGTAAGCTCTATGTGCTGAAACAAAATACCTTTCTGCCTGTGTTTCTTAACACAGAAAGCATAACATTCCAGAAAGCGTAACATCACTGGAGGGTTCTTTGTTTCATATTTTTCCCCCACTCTCAAAAACTGGGAATGACACATTGTTTGAATCCTTTCGTTGTGGCTGAGGGATTAGTTGGAGTTTTTGTTTTGTTTGTTTTGCTTTGCACACAGCTTAGTTCTCTGACTAGGAATCAAACCCTGTCCCCTGGCACTGAAAGCATGGAACCCTAACCACTGGACTGCCAGGGAGTTCCTTAGCTTTTTTAAAAGTTGAAACAATAGCTTCTGTCTTTAATTCAAGATCTAAAAGCACACACCTAAGCTAATGAGGGGGAAATAGTTACTTACAAAGAAAGAAACAAATATGGGAATTATTCTCTTAGTTTTTTCAGCATACTAGCCAAGAAGCATTCAGTTAAGATGTCATTCAGAATACAAAAATAAAAAAGATGTCATTCAGTTCAGTGCAGTCGCTCATTCGTGTCCGACTCTTTGCAACCCCATGAACCGCAGCACGCCAGGCCTCCCTGTCCATCACCAACTCCCAGAGTCCACCCAAACCCATGTCTGTCAAGTCGGTGATGCCATCCTGCCATCTCATCTTCTGTTGTCCCCTTCTCCTCCTGCCCTCAATCTTTCCCAGCATCAGGGTCTTTTCCATTGTGTCAGCTCTTCGCATCAGGTGGCCAAAGTATTGCAGTTTCAGCTTCAACATCGATCCTTCCAGTGAACACCCAGGACCAATCTCCTTGACGATGGATTGGTTGGATCTTGCAATCCAAGGGACTCTCAAGAGTCTTCAGAAGCCATTAATTTCACATGGCAAGGTATATTCAGAAAAACAGTAATGATAGTGGACTGAAATAGAATTTTAGCATTAAATAAATTTATAATTATGGTATTGTTAATGAAAAATAATTTCATTTTTGCAAATTACTAAATGCTTCTGTCACATCAATATGTGGATTTGGAATGCAGTTGTACTCCTGTCTTTGCTTTTGTTTCTGAATTGATCTTTAAGGTATCCTAAAGCATTGTTACCTCTTGTGAGTATCAATTTTAATTGCCTTAATAAAGAATTGATTTTACTAAGATATTTTTACGAAGAATTGATTTTACTTTGATATTTCAAAGCTTTAAATATCCATGAGTTCTTTTTTAAATGAGCAAATAACTATTTATCCCACTCCGCTTGTGGGATCTTAGTTCCTTGACCAAGGATTGAACCCTGGGCCACAGCTGTGAAAGCACAGGATCCTAACTATTGGTCTGCCAGGGTATTCCCCCAGAGAAGTTATTTTCTAACCTTTGGACATCTTCATTTGCCTCCTTATTTCCATATGTAAGCCCCAGTGTTAGAGTACTTAAATTAACTTGATCTCATGGTTTTTTGTTTAGTTAATTATGCTGCTATTTTCTAAAATACTTACATTACAGACATATAGTACTTTAGCATCTCTGTGGTGTGACATTTGAGGGTAGCCCAGATGCCTAATCACACTGAGGTGGGATAGTGCCCTGCAAGTTAGAAATTTGCAGTGAAAAGTAACAAACTAATTTGTTGGATTTCCCTGTGTGGTCCATTGGTTAAGAATTTGCCTGCCAGTGCAGGGGACACAAGTTTGATTTGGTCCAGGAAGATACCACATGCCGTGGCAGCTCAGCCTGTGCACCACAACTACTGAGACCATACCCTGGAGCCCATGAACTGCAACAAGAGAAGCCACCAAAATGAGGAGCTCTCGAACCCTCACTCCACAAGTGGAGAGTGCCTGCAACTAGAGAAAGAAAGCCTGCAAGCATCTGAAGACAGGGCACAGCCAAAAATAAATTAATTTTTTTAAAAAATGAATTTGTTACTTCTTTGAATAGATGTCCACCTTTACCCAAAGATTTTAATTCATGCTCAGCCCTAAATTAATCCAGACCTTTATATTGGCACATTAGCTTCTTTTTTAATGTAGGAAAAAATGTTATTGTCTGTCTTAAACCTTACCATTTTTGACATACTGTTCTCAGAGTTCCGAATATTAGTGTGATTCTTAGTTTAAAATGCTTTTGCCACAAAATACAATGAAAGAGTGAAAAATAGGCTCCTTTCATTTTTTACAATATGAATTAAAAACCTTAGAATTTTGTAGAAATTCCAAGTAACAATCTGTGTTCAACAATAGGTGGTTTTTTGGTTTTTTTCAAACTATGGTACATCCACAGAATAAACACTACTTTAAAAAAATGTTACAGGGAATTCCCTGGCAGCCCAGTGGTTAGGACTCCATGCTCCTAGTTCCAGAACTAGGTACGTATCAAAAAATGCTTCAGATAGTGAATAGGAAAAGCAGGCTATAAAGCATGAAATACAGTCCCGTGTTTATATTTATGCTTATGCATGGCTATCCTAGAAAGAAGTTTAAGAGAATTTACATTAAATGTAACTAACTTACACGAGGGCTTACACCAGGGCTTCCCTGGTGGCTCAGCTGGTAAAGAATCTGCCTACAATGCGGGAGACCTGAGTTCAATCCCTGGGTTGGGAAGATCCCCTGGAGAAGGGAAAGGCTACCCATTCCAGTGTTCTGGCCTGGAGAATTCCATGGACTGTATACTCCATGAGGTCGCAAAGAGTTGGACACGATTGAGCAACTTTCACTTTTCACTACATGACGATGATAGAATGACAGGTACATTTAATGTTTCTAGTCACATGTATATCTTACAGTTTTTCTGTAATAAGCACATATAACTGTCATATTTTAAAACTTTGCTGCTTTGTGTTTTCTTTATTATAAAGCAATGTATGTTCATTGAAACAAGTCAGAAAACAAGGATGTAGAAAAGGGGATGTTATCTCCCTTTCTCAACCTCCAGCCATTGTAAAGTTTTATGTATACATATTTATTTAGTTTACTTAATTTGTTTACCTGTTTATTTTCTTTCTTCCCTGGAATCTAATCTCTACAATGGCAGGGACCATGCCTGTCTTGTTTTCTGCTTTTCACTGGGGGCACTCAGATTTTATTATATGAAGGCACAAAAGTGGTGTGTATCCTAATATAACTTTTAAATGATTATATAGTCCTGTGATTCATAATTTTGAAAGTCTTAATTGCAATAACAATCAGATGAAATTTGATGATTTAGCATATTGACGATCAATCCTCTTGGGATCTAATGATCCTAAAATCCTGCCTTTGAATGAATCTTTATTAACAAAGTATGCTTTTTTTATTGCACTAATAAAGTCTAACCCTTGTTCTTTGGGATGATAAAGTTCATAAAGTTATACCACAGTTTGTGCTTGGATAGTAGCAAGAGTGAAATGGGCAAGAAATACAATGTGGTACATAGGAAATTGTTACAGACAAGAGGATTTAATCTGCTACTATAGATTACTTTTCACAAGCTGGAATCAAGATTTCCGGGAGAAATATCAATAACCTCAGATATGCAGATGACACCACCCTTATGGCAGAAAGTGAAGAAGAACTAAAGAGCCTCTTGATGAAAGGGAAAGAGGACAGTGAAAAAGTTGGCTTAAAGCTCAATGTTCAGAAAACTAAGATCATGGCATCTGGTCCCATCACTTCATGGCAAATAGATGGGGAAACAGTGGGACAGTGGCTGACTTTATTTTTCTGGGCTCCAAAATCACCACAGATGGTGATTGCAGCCATGAAATTAAAAGATGCTTACTCCTTGGAAGGAAAGTTATGACCAACCTAGACAGCATATTAAAAAGCAGAGACATTACTTTGTCAACAAAGGTCCATCTAGTCAAGGCTATGGTTTTTCCAGTGGTCCTGTAAATGTGAGAGTTGGACTATAAAGAAAGCTGAATGCCAAAGAATTGATGGTTTTGAACTGTGGTGTTGGAGAAGACTATTTAGAATCCCTTGGACTGAAAGGAGATCCAACCAGTCCATCCTAAAGGAGATCAGTCCTGGGTGTTCATTGGAAGGACTGATGCTGAAGCTGAAGCTCCAATACTTTGGCCACCTGATGTGAAGAGCTGACTCATTTGAAAAGACCCTGATGCTGGGAAAGATTGAAGGTGGGAGGAGAAGGGGACGACAGATGGTTGGATGGCATTACCGACTCAATGGGCATGAGTTTGAATAAACTCCAAGAGTTGGTGATGGACAGGGAGGCCTGGCCATGCTACAGTCCATGGGGTCACAGTCGGACACAACTAAGCGACTGAACTGAACAAATCCACAATCTCAGCTGAAACCACACACTTGATATAATGAAACTCAGGTTCTTTATGTCTCAGTGCAGAAGGAATTCAGCAAGAAGCAAAGCAATTGATAAGAAATAGATTTAAGTATAGGATGCTTGGAAGGATATAAGCGGTAGGCAAGAGGCTCTGCCCCAGAACTAAGGGGGAAAGCAGTTTTATTTAAGGAGATGAGGTGAAAGTTGCTCAGTAGTGTCTGACATTTTGCGACCCCGTGGACTATACAGTCCACGGAATTTTCCAGGCCAGAATACTGGAGTGGGTAGCTTTTCCATTCTCCAGGGGTTCTTCCCAATCCAGGGATTGAACCAGGGTCGAGCTATCAGGGAAGCCCATTAAGGAGATACACACCCCATAGACAAAATGTGGTCTATCTCAAAGGCAAGAGCAGCCCTGGGAGATAACATAGGGCTGATAAAGAGTGTGGGCTGTATCAGAATGTGAGAATGGCCCCAGGGGATGGGGTGTTAGTGTTTATGGGCTGGCTAATTTCACTATGGGGGAGGATTATTCCTTTTTTTTTTTTTTGTGGGGAAGGAGCAGGGATTTTCAGGAATTGGGCCACCACCCACTCTTTGGTCTTTTATAGTTGACTTTAGAACTGTCATACCACGCATGGGTGTGTTCATGTAGCATATGCTAATATGTACAATGAATCTATAAGGATGCTCAAGGTCCATGAAGTTGAAACTTCCACCATCTTGGGCCTGATCTGTTCTAACCAGTTTTTGTCCCGAACAGCTATGACCTTCTTTTAAAAGTTGTATCTTTTAAATACATGTCCTGGTGAATAAATATGGCAGTCATCCAGTCATGATTGTTAGTGGCATCTTGTCTGGCAGTGGCTTGATTGCCGCTTCCCCCTGTAACACTGTGGGAATTCTCTGGCAATCCAGTGGGTAGGGCTTGGTGCTTTCCTGGCCAGGGAACTAAGATCCTGCAGGGGGCGGGGGGGGGGGGGGAGCTATACCCTGTCTCCTTCCCTCCTGTCTCATTTTCTTTGGTGCCTTCTGCTTGTTTGTAGTTTTTAAAAAGTTTGTTTTGGTTTTCTTCATTGTATTCCATTTCAAAATAGAAAAGGCAAAGGAGGTTTCCTAGACCTTGAATCTTGCGATCTACCTTGGGGCAAGTGGTTCTGAGAGCCTGAAGCTGGACTGGGGGCCAGTTATGAAGAGCAGTAGATTGGCTACTTTAGCATCAATAGCTTCAGTTAATCAGCCTTTCTGGATTTGAATGTTTATGTGAATTGAAATGTAAACTGGTCTACCCGAAGTAACAAATTCTTTTCGATAATTGGTTTTAGGTACTTTCTGCTCTTTTAAGGCCATTGTCATTTTAGGAAATGACAATAGCTTTGTTTTAAATATTGATGGAAAAAGTGTAGAGAACATAATGAATACTATCTGCAGGGGCTTTTATAACTCTTCTGGAGTAGGGGCAGAGCAAGAGGTGTAGGAAGCTCAACTTTGAATTGCCAAATGTTTACTTGCACAATTCCTGAGAGTTAAGAGAAAAGGAGAGAAATCAGAAAATCTAGAAGGTGGTTCTTGTCACCACCATCCTTGCTAAGAAAAGTTAGGATTTACTGTTTCCTGTTCTTTCCAATTGAATTGATGAAGAACTTTCTCATTATCTTATCACTTAAAAAAAAAAAATCTTCCTATCACTATCAGGCAACTACTGGAGAGTCATAAAATAATAGCTATCCTAATAGGAAGGCTACTGTGTGCACTGTAAGGATTAAAATATAAAACTTTAATCTCTTTTAGCCTCTGGACTTGCATAGTCCCTCTTCTCACTGGGGCTCTGAATACTGTACAAGGAGGCCTGCTCACATATTTTACTTTTTGAATGAACTCTTTTGTTTATAGCTCAAGTTTGGTCAGTTTGAAAGAAAATAGTTTATTTAGATGTTATTACACACTTTCTATTATGTACTGTCAGAATTTTTAAGTTAGGAAAGACAACAGTTTTATGGGTGGTGGCAGACTGTTGAATCCATGTCTGGTTTTTTGGTAGTGTTCTTTCTTTCAAAAATTGGATACTCTTATTTCTTAAACTTATTTCCTAATGAATCTTTTTAAAGCTTCAAGTTTTAAATCTTAATTTTTACACAATGGAATAAGATATTATTAACTTGATGAGGCAAGTCTTAGTGACTAAAAATTGTAACTGCTATAACTAACTGGGACAAATCATAGCTGGCAGCTAAGCTCAAAGTTTAATCACGTCCAGCACGTATTAGCTGTGTTAAGTGACTCTACCGTCTGAGAGTGGGTATCTCTGTGTGTAAACATTCTGAGGCAAATGAATCTTTTTAGGGCTTCTTTGATTGAAAAAAATTCAAGTGCTTTTGTTTTTTTTCATAATTCAATGAAGAAAAGTGAAGTGAAGTGAAAGTCGCTGACTCTTTGCGACCCCTTGGACTGTAGTCCATGGAATTCTCCAGGCCAGAATACTGAAGTGGGTAGCCTTTCCCTTCTCCAGGGGATCGCTCCAACCCTCCTGCATTGCAGGTGGATTCTTTACCAGCTGAGCCACAAGGGAAGCCCAGTTAGATGAAAAGAAAACTCAAAATTGGCTTAACAAGTTGATTTCAATTTATTGGTCTTGTGTCCTGAGATCTGTCTAGTTAAGTTCATTTTTAGTTCTAATACTTTTTTTTGTTTATTCCTTAGCATTACACACATAGACAGGTTTTCATCTGTGAATGAAGACAGGTTTACTTCTTCCTTTCTAGTCTTTATGCCTGTAATTTCTTTCTCTTGCCTGCACAAGCTGGCTTAGAACCTTTAGTGCAGCGTTGTAGAAGTGATGAAACCTATATCCTTGCCTTTACAGAAACCTTCCTTTGGGACTGTCTTCTTACCCCTACAATGTCCAGTGTCTTAAATTAGATTTGAAGTGTTAAGATGGATTGGAAAGAACAGTATTTAGGAGATACTAATATACTAATCCTACAGTGTGAAGTTAGGGATTTGTGTCTTAGACTAAAGAATGCTGCAGCCAAGAGTGAGCTTGTCATCTTTGATGTGTATTTATTGTAGTAACACAGTCTGAGTGAAGAGAATTTGAAGTGGACATACTCAAATGCTCTTGTAGGATGGGTTAAACATAGGGTGGAAGCTGGCTTTAAATAAATTAAAGGAGACCTTCATGAGAAAACAGGTAAGCCTACTATCAAACACCCACTCCCATCTTTTCCAAAACTATTCAGAATCTGACAAGTCTAAACCTTGCTGCTGCTGCTAAGTCGCTTCGGTCGTGTCCGGCTCCGTGTGACCGCATAGATGGCAGCCCACCAGGCTCCCCCATCCCTGGGATTCTCCAGGCAAGAACACTGGAGTGGGTTGCCATTTCCTTCACCAATGCATAAAAGTGAAAGTGAGGTCGCTCAGTCGTATCCGACTGTTAGCGACCCCATGGGCTGCAGCCCATCAGGCGCTTCTGTCCATGGGACTTTCCAGGCAAGAGTACTGGAGTGGGGTGCCATTGCCTTCTCCACTAAACCTTGCTAAATGTTAGTATTGGGTGGCTTCAAGAAAAAGGGATAAATCTTTTATTTGAAACTACTATCTTTTGGCTTTATAGTTCAACTTGTGTGTTTGGGAGTTTAGCCAAAGAAATTGGATAAAAGGAAACTTTTTGAAATTCTTTTCCAGCTCATTAAATGCAATTCTTATGTGTTCAGAATGATCTTGTATTTTGCAAATTGCTACATATCTAGTAAGTCAGGTGCCTACTTCCTATTACTTTTAAGTCAGCATATTAATAAGAGAGTAAGTATTGAAGAATACATGAGAAAGGGGAAAAACTTACAAAACCTGTATTTGTAGAATATTAAACTTTGGTAGAGTATTAAAAAATAGTTCTGTTACTTGAGAGCTAAGTGTAAAGTGTGCTTTGCTGTTGGGAGTACTAGATGGGAGTGCCTTATTGCTGACATTTCATTTACATTTTGTGTTGTTAGATATTTGCATTTGAACTGCATTTTGGAATTTATCAACGTTTACAATGCCACCAGCAGTTGGAGGTCCAGTTGGATACACCCCCCCAGATGGAGGCTGGGGGTGGGCAGTGGTAGTTGGAGCTTTCATTTCCATCGGCTTCTCTTATGCGTTTCCCAAATCTATTACTGTGTTCTTCAAAGAAATTGAAGGTATATTTAATGCCACCACCAGTGAAGTGTCATGGATATCTTCCATCATGTTGGCTGTCATGTATGGGGGAGGTGAGTACCCACTAAGTCCTGTTGTTTTGATTTTCACTAAGCAACCAGATACTCTGTCTTAGATAACTTTTAAAAAATGTTTTATTCGTGAAGTGTTTGAAATGATATTACTTAAAGCTTTGTGTTTAAAATAATCACATTTTTAATTTTTATTAACAATGACAATTCTTGTTTGCTTGTTGCACTATAGTATTCCAAAAACAGAAATAAGAAATTGTTAGGTTTTGTTCCAGCTCAATATCATTGAACTTAAAGCTCTTAGAAAAATTTCATGTGCACAACTGATTTTGCTTATTGCTTTTGCTAGATTCTTTATATAAATGTAAATAAAGATTCGTTTTAATTGATGTTGGGAGGATTAAAGTAAATCAGGCTAACTTGAATAGCAAGTTCAGAGTCTCACTTTTCATGGTGTTAGAATTAAAGAACTGGATAAAAATCCCCTTCTTGTTTTGTTCCTTGTGATGTAATTAGTTCCAAAGCATTTCAGTTGCATCTTCGCTGAAGTTGTATCATTTTTTACCTTTCTGTTTTCTTCGACATGGTGTAAAGGAGTGAAGGAAATGTGGAGAGTAACTTGCTTACATTAGCATCATTTGAAATAACTGGGGTTATTTGTTTGCCTTGGAACATCATATCACAATTTAACATATAAAAGTCAAAACCTCCCATAATAATAAAATAAGTAGTTGCTTAGTTAGCAGAGATTCTAACGTTAAGTGTATTTATTTACTGGGATTGACAGTTCACAAGTTGATTATGTAGCCAGGCTTTCACTTTTTTTTAATGATAATTTAGGAGAAGGAAATGGCAACCCACTCCAATATTCTTGCCTGGAGAATCCCAGGGACAGAGGAGCCTAGTGGGCCGCTGTCTATGGGGTCGCACAGAGTCAGACTTAGCAGCAGCAGCAGTACCTCAGAGGAACTTCCCTGATAGCTCAGTTGGTTAAGAATCCACCTGCAATGCAAGAGACCCCAGTTGACTCCTGGGTTGGAAAGATCCACTGGAAAAGGGCTAGGCTACCCACTCCAATATTGTTGGGCTTCCCTTGTGGCTCCACTGGTAAAAAAAAAAATCCATCTGCAATGCAGGAGACCTGGGTTCGATCCCTGGGTTGGGAAGATCCCCTGGAAAAAGGAAAGGCTACCCACTCCAGTATTCCGGCCTCGAGTCAGACATGACTGAGCAACTTTAACTAGTACCTCAAATTGTTTTCACATAAGGCCTTTAAAGAGATTCTGTATTTTAAAGAAAAGATTCTGTATTTCATCTGTAAAACCTTAGCCTTAGGCTTCTAAACTTGTGGCTGATTCAACCAATATATAAATTTTTTTAACCCGTATTTACCAAGCTGTACACAAATATTCCTCACTAGGCTAGGTCTAAGTTATAGAGGACACTGATTTTGATTCCTGCCCTTGAAAAGTCCGTAATCCTGTTGAGACAATAATGTAAACAACTCATGAAACAGGAATAAGTATTTGAAGTCATAATTTAGTTCAGTACTTAATCTCATTGCACAGAAAAAAGGTAAGCTGGCTGCCTTAAGGGGAGATAAAGTGGGAATGGGGATGGAAGACTTACTTTTTTTCCACCGAATGTCTTTTTGTGCTTTTTAAATTTTGAATGCATGCCTGTTTTGTCTGTTATAAGTACTTTTTTTTAAATTTTTTTTTTATATGGGCCTTTTCTAAAGTCTGTTGAATTTCTCAAAACATTACTTCTGTTTTTTGGCTACAAGGCATGTGGGATCTTTGCTCCCTGTCCAGGGATCGAACTCACACCCCCTGGAAGGGGAAGTCTTAACCACTGGGCCTATAGGAAAGTACCTAAAATTAAGTACTTTTAAAGAGACCAAAAGTTTTAAATTATATTACTTACTTGTTTTTCATGAATCCAGAGAAGTTAAAAGGGATTTTGGACATTTTCTAGGTTTTGAGAACCATTAATTTTGGAGGCTCTGAACTCCATCTGCTAGGATTTCTAATCAGATTTTGACTCTGATGGCTTGAAGAAATTGATATAGATATTATCTAGAGGTACTCCAGGTGCTCAGAGTATTTTTAAGCTGACTACAGACAACAGGTTCACATGTTGTAATTCTGAGAGCAAGAGCTTGAGAGCTGCTTGCATTTTGCATCAGAAGTAAGTGATGTCAGTAGTGCTGATTGCACATGACACTTTTCTTTTGGGAAAACAGTTTCTTCTTTGTTCTCACCCAGAGATAACTAGCACATTTCTTTGAATTTGTGTTATAATAGGCCTATAAACTGTACCCTTCTCTATTTTTAATGATAGCTAATTGGGGTCATCCTTCCTGAAATAACTGTGAAAGACAAATTGCATATCAAGAGCCTTGTGGCATAATTTTTTTACCAAGTGGGTTATTTTGTTTTGTTTGGCTCCTAGGTGGTAGGCCCCTTTAAGAATTATTTTTAAAACTGCCTTTTGGGCCATGCCCTCAACCCTAATCATTTTGCATTAGGAGTGGTTTAGGGTTCATGCCTGCCTTCCTTCCTCCTTCCTTCCTTTTCTCTTCTTAATTTCTTTTTTGTGTGTGTGCTTTGGTTCACAGATAAATACTGGTTCTTGTTAAATTATATTTTTAAAGGAGAGGATCTTAGTTACCTACTCTTGGGTTGCTGGTTGTGTTTTTTTGTTTTTCCCTTTTTTAATGAAAGTATGAATTTACATATTTTCAGATCCATGGTAATGTCATCTTAACATTCCTAACTTAAAATACTTCAAACTTTACAGCATTAACTTCTACTTCACAGTGTCAACAATGTGGCAGTCTTTTTTGAGCTTTGTAATTCTGACTATACAAAAATCTGTTTAATGACTAATGATATTTTTTCAATATTTAGTTCTTTCATCATATACAAACTGTAAATTCAAATTATTTCCAAACCAGCTGTAGTCAAATATTTTCATGAAGTGACTTAGAAGTTTGCTGAAAACTTCTTTAGACACATCCCTGGTTGAGGCTGAAGTCTCTCTTGCAGCCATCTCTTGACCCAGCCTTTTAAAGAGAAATGGTCCTCTGAAATAATAGGATATCAAAAGCTTTAATTACTTCTTGTGTATTTATTATATGTGTGTATACATATATAGGGCTTCCTAGGTGACACAGTGGTAAAGAATCCACCTGCCAGTGCAGGAGATGCAAGAGACTGGGTTTGATCCCTGGCTTGGGGAGATGTCCTGGAGAAGGAAATGACAGCCCACTCCAGTATTCTTGCCTGGGAAATCCCACAGAGGAGTCTGGCGGGCTACAGAGGGGTCGCACAGAGTCAGACACAACTGAACGTACACACATATACATATGGTATATACATACCATATTTTGAATATATATATACCATAATTTGAAATTGAGTTCCCTGGGGCCAGAACCTGTCCTTTTAATCAGAGTGCACCACACTGCAGCTCTGAATAGAAGCACTAGAATATGAATAATGCAGAATTTTTCAGTGTTTATAGAAATGTGTCAACATATGATTAATAGTATATTCTGAATATGTATATTCTGTTTTTAAAAATAGACTTACTGTCTTCTAGGGAGCTAAGATAGAATAAACAGAATAATGTCAGAATTTATTGTACTAATGGAAGGAAAATTTGAATTTGTATGTCTTCTGCTTTGCAACTCTAAAACCATAGTTCCAGAAACACATATGTAAGGAGAAAAAACGGGATAGTTTTGGAACTTGGTTCTTGCTAGCTTTGCAATGCTGCAAGTTCAAATATCCGTTCTGCTCCTTGTGTCCCCTTCCCTGATGACCCTTGCAGTGACCCTTTATTTGCAGTCATCTGCCTTAACCAGGTGTCATGTAAGCAGAGTTGTCATCTCCAAAGTCCAGAGCCATGAAGCAGGGATATAAGTATTCCTATAAGTAAATGAAATTCAGTGCATGTGGAATATCATTCAAGTTTATAATCAGCAAATATTGTTAGTCTACTTAAAAGTTGTGTAACAGCTTTTGAAACATTGTTTGCTTTGGATAAGACTCATAATTAAGACTTAAAAGGGGGAATTACAGGTTCAAGTAGACAGAGGCCATTTGATTTCTTTGTATTTGAAAAATACATGAAATGCACAAAATCTTTTTGTGATCCTTATAACACTACACATTTAATTGCTTTCTTCTCTCATGTTAAAGGAAAACTGATTTTTTGGTATGCATATGTTTAGCTGAGAAAATTTAATTTTGTTTGCATTGTTAGACCTGATGATGTTTTGACCATTACCTGACTAAATCTTCTCCTACGAACATTTTTTCATTTTTGGTACCACAAAATATAAGCACGGAACCAGGTTGAAAGGCATTCCATTCAGTTCAGTACCTGAGATATATAGGTTTAATTAGGAACAGTTTTGTTTTAAATTTAGATGTCCTGATCACACAACTACTGAACTTGGAAAAAATAATTATTTTTGCCTTTGCTTATTCTTGGTTTTAAAAAATATGACACAAACCACATTATCTCATCAGTTTGCCTGTCCAAAAATATAGAGCAAACTTACTAAATATGTGTTGATCATATCTTGATAAATCAATAAGTCTATAAACATGTTATTAAGGTGTTTTCAGCCTGTTCTGCCTTAGAAAGATTAAGGATAGACTAGAGTCTTATATTTTAGTAAAACTCCATCCAGTGTTTCAAGTCAGTGAAGATACACAGTTAATGATTCTTCTACCATCTTTATTTTCCAGCACACATACCTATAAGATTATGAAATAATTATAGGTAGCAATATTATGATCATTGCCTTTGTATATCTGCTAATTTTGGAGGACTTGTCATTTAATGCAATGATCAGTGCCTGTGTACTACTGAATTTTTGGTTATTTTTTTAGGTCCTATCAGCAGTGTCCTGGTGAATAAATATGGCAGTCGTCCAGTCATGATTGTTGGTGGCATCTTGTCTGGCAGTGGCTTGATTGCCGCTTCCTTCTGTAACACTGTGCAGGAACTTTACTTTTCTGTTGGATTCATTGGAGGTGAGTTGTTTCATTTTCAAGCATTGATATATTGCTGGTTATCTGGTATTCACCTACATTGGTCTTTCAGATCTTTTGAATGAAAGTCCCTCATAGAAATTAGTTGGTTATCATTTTGACAAGCTGTTAATTTAAGAGCAATAGAAAGTCAAGTTTGACAAGAAACTTGTCATACTGTACATTGTTGAATAAATTAATAAATTGAAAGAAATCATTGTATCTCTTGTCCTAAGAATAGTCAATGGTTGTAGATAAAATGTGTTCTGCAGTTTGTTGCAAGGGTGGTCACTGGTTACTATTTTATTACCTATTCCTCCCAGGGTGGAGAAGGCAATGGCACCCCACTCCAGTACTCTTGCCTGGAAAATCCCATGGACTGAGGAGCCTGGCAGGCTGCTGTCCATGGGGTCGCTAAGACTTGGACACAACTGAGCGACTTCACTTTCACTTTTCACTTTCATGCATTGGAGAAGGAAATGGCAACCTACTCTAGTATTTTGCCTGGAAAATCCCAGGGACAGGGGAGCCTGGTGGGCTGCTGTCTGTCCATAGGGTCGCACAGAGTCGGACACGACTGAAGCAACTTAGCAGCAGCAGCAGCTTACCAGGGAATAGATTTTGGAGCACCAGAGAGTATTAAACATAAAGCAGGAATTATCTGGTACAACATTCAGGTTGTTCTCTATGAGTCTATTTTTTTCTTGTTATATTTGCTAGTTTGTATTGTTTAGAGTCCACATACAAGTGGTAACATACAGTATTTGCCTTATTCTGTCTGACTTATCTCACAGCATAACTCCCTCCAAGTCCATCCATGTTGCAAATGGCAAAAATTTTTTGTTCTTTTTTATGGCTGAGTAGTATTCAGTTGCATATACTTATCAATTGGGCTTCCCCAGTGGTTCAGCGGTCAAGAATCTGCTTACAGTGCAGGAGATGAAGGAAACATGTTTGATCCCTGGGTGGGGAAGATCCCCAGAGGAAGAATAATGCTGTGATGAACAGTGGGTCTCTTGAAGTTTCATATATATTTTAGAATTTTTTTGTTCTATTTCTGTGAAAAATGTCCTTGGGATTTTGATAGGGATTACACTGAACATGTAGGTTGCTTTAGGTAATAAGGACATTTTGACAATGTTTATTCTTCCAGTCCATGAGCACAGAATATCTTTCCATTTTATCTGTATCTTTTTGAATTATATACCTCTTGTTTTAACTTCTTTGTCTGGTTAAGTAATGCAAAATATGTCTCTGACATTTATTGTAATATATGATTCTTTTTTCTCTTCTCCCCAGGTCTTGGGCTTGCCTTCAACTTAAATCCGGCTTTGACCATGATTGGCAAGTATTTCTACAAGAGACGACCGCTGGCAAATGGACTAGCGATGGCAGGCAGCCCTGTGTTCCTCTCTACCCTTGCCCCCCTCAACCAGGCTTTCTTTATGATCTACGGCTGGAGAGGAAGCTTTCTAATTCTTGGGGGCTTACTATTAAACTGCTGTGTGGCTGGAGCTCTGATGAGACCAATAGGGCCCAAGCCAACCACTGCAGAGAAAGAGAAGTCTAAAGGATCCCTTCAGGAAGCTGGAAAATATGAGACAAAAAAGGGGGCAAATGATGCAAATACAGATCTCATTGGAGGAAACCCCAAAGAAGAGAAAAAATCAATCTTCCAAACACTTAATACATTCCTGGACTTTAGCCTATTTAAGCACAGAGGCTTTTTGCTTTACCTGTCTGGAAATGTGCTCATGTTTTTTGGACTATTTACACCATTGGTCTTTCTTAGCAATTATGGCAAGAGTAAGCACTACTCTAGTGAGATGGCTGCCTTCCTTCTTTCCATTCTGGCTTTTGTTGACATGGTAGCCAGACCTTCTATGGGACTTGTAGCCAACACAAAGTGGATAAGACCTCGAGTTCAGTATTTTTTTGCTGCATCTATTATTGCAAATGGATTGTGTCATCTGGCAGCACCTTTATCCTCTACCTATGTACAGCTCTGTATCTACGCGGGATTCTTCGGATTTGCTTTTGGGTGGCTCAGCTCGGTATTGTTTGAAACATTGATGGACCTTGTTGGACCCCAGAGATTCTCCAGTGCTGTGGGATTAGTGACCATTGTGGAGTGCTGTCCTGTACTCCTGGGGCCACCAGTTTTAGGTACAGTATGTCTCCCAGTTTCTATGGTTCTTTTAACATAAAACAGGCAGAGAAGAGTAGGAAGGTAATAGAAACAAAAGTCAGTGAGCTGCTTGATGGTCCTTCTCATTTCTGTATCCTCAGTGCTGACATAGTTTTATCATATCATAATTGCGCAAATACTTAAATTAAGGTGAATCATCAAATTGAAAGAGGAATAAAAACTACTGCAAACATATTTATTAAAATAATAAGAACAATAGGTGCCAGGGCTCATAGTATACCAGGAACTGTCCTACTAATCATTTTCTATATTCTGTCATATATTATAAGTCTATGATATTACAAGTCTGTGTCATATATTACAAGTCTATGTTGGACTATTACTGTTCTCATTTTATAAACCAAGAAATAGAAGCTTCTGAAAGTGAAATTACATGCTTGCCCAAGATCACACAGCTCATAAGTGACTATAAAACCTGATGTATTCTCTCAAGAATGCTAACCAGTTTACATTTAAAAATTATCGTTAATACAAAATACAACAATAATTTCAACTTCTGGATGTGACTCCTGCTTTTCAGATTATACAGTATAAAGTCAGAAAGGATACATAACAGAAGACCCATTACTGACCCGTCAAAACTTTTTTGCTCTCTCTCCTCCCTGTACCTAAGTGAAGTCGCTCAGTCGTGTCTGACTCTTGGCGACCCTATGGACTGTATAGTCTACCAGGCTTCTCCATCCATGGGATTTTCCAGGCAAGAGTACTGGAGTGGGTTGCCATTTCCTTCTCCAGGGGATCCTCCCAACCCAGGGATCGACCCCTGTCTCCCACGTTGTAGGCGGAAGCTTTACCATCAGAGCCACTAGGGAAGCCCTCCCTATACCTAAGGAGACTCTAAATCCTGTCCATTTTTGCTTCCTAATCTGCCCATTTTTCCTCCATCAAAACTACTGCTCTTATCCATATCTTCTATCAGTAGCCTTCTAACTTTACCCATATCCACTCTAGCTGTTCTCCAGTCTCTTAGGACACTCCAGTTGCTTCCTGAGTTCTTAGGGTGAAGATCAAATTCCCTCCTGTGGCTACTGGTTCCTGCATGGCCTGGCCCACCTTCTTCTCCAGCCTCATTTCCTACACTCAGTTTGCTCTCTGTGCTTCCCCTCTCACCTGGTGCTTCCTCCTACCACCTGCCTTAGCACTGGCTTTACACTTTAAGAAAAGCCTTCCTGGGACTTCCCTGGCAGTCCGGTGACTAACTCTCCTTGCTCCCAATGCAGGGGGCCTGGGTTTAATCCCTGGTTGGGGAACTAGATCCCACATGCTACAGCTAAGAGTTGCATGATGCAACTAAAGATCCTGTGTGCCACAACTAAGACCTGGTGCAGTCAGATTTTTTTTTTTTTTTTAAGATAAAAGCCTTCCTGGTACTGAGTTTCACACTGGGGTAAACTATTTTGTTAGCATGTTTTAAGGCTTTAACGATTTCTTTTGAATGGGAGCACAAACCATTAATGTGGAAAATACAGAAAACGGCAAGCAATAAAATAATAACCTATTATCCCACCACACAGAGACCATTGCTGGTAGCTAATTTGCTACTTTGGGGAACAGATATAAGCACATGTTCTTTCAAAGAGAATGTGTTTAGTGCCATAATTGACCTTTTGGAACCTCTGCTCTGATAACATCTCAATCAATTTCCTTATTTAAAGAGAAAAAATATGTTTAATGCCTGCTTATTATAGAACTGTACCCTGCGAGGCTCCTCTATCCATGGGATTTCTCAGGCAAGAATACTGGGGTAGGTTGCCATTTTCTCTTCTAGGGGATGTTCCTGACCCAGGGATCAAACCCATATCTCCTGCATTGGAAGGCGGGTTCTTCACCAGGGAAAGCCACAGGAAAGCCCTCTCCTTAATAGAGTTTAACCAACCCCCAGCATTTTTTTTTTTAAATCTTTTTTTCCCATTTAATCAATATTTACCAAGCAAAGAAAAGCCTTCCTGACCCTTCCTACTGGCCCAAACCCCCTATTTTCTGCCTTCAAACATTCCTGGAGCATTTGTCACAGTCTATGTGGTTACTGGATTAACATTTCTCTTCTCTGCTGAGCTGTGGATGTTATCTCCTTTGCTCACTCTTAACACAGGGCTGTATTGATACGTAGAAACTAAGTATTGCTGAGTGAGTGGACCCTGCATTGGAAAACCACATGGAATCATTTGAATTGGTTATTATATCCTTTACATGTGTAGAGTTTTCCAAAGTTTCTTAATATTAGTTTGATGAGTTGCTAATAAATTTTACTTTAATGAGGATTAAATAAGTTTCTTTAATATAAGACCTCATAAAAACTTGAATTGAAAAGACTATGATGTGTCATTTCCAAATTTACTTGACTATGAAACTTAGGGAGGTAGCCTGAAGAACAGAAGTTATGGGTGCACGCCTCAGAGTCAGACTCACGGGGTGTGAAGCCAACCTGTTTCACTTAAAACTTTGTGACCTTTCTTTAAGTTTCTATACTTCAGCTTTTATGTTATACATTGGGAATGATGATAGAATCTTCCTGTTGTGAGGTTAGAATGGTGGAAAGTGTTGCTTTTCTGTTAATGTTTTAGCAGAGGATGAGTGTCCCCAGGAGTGCTCTTTGGGAAATGCTGATGTCAGAAAAAGTGCATTGTCCTGGGAGACTGGAATTACCTCTGTGGCCTTGGGCAAGACTCTTTTGAGCAAATTTTTCCATTGGATATTGAGAGAACTGATGCTAGGTGATCTCAAGTGTTAGCTGCTCAGCCGTATCCAACTCTTTGGACTGTAGCCTGCCAGGCTTCTCTGTCCATGGGATTCTCCAGGCAAGAATACTGGAGTGGGTTGCTGTTTCCTTCTCCAGGGGATCTTCTTGACCCAGGGATCAAATACAGGTTTCCTGCATTGCAGGCAGATTCTTTACTGTCTGATCCATTAGAGAGCCCCAGGTGACTTCAAGGACTTTGCAATTTAAACTCACCATGATTTAATCATTTTCAAGTTGCTAAAGATGACAGAATGTGTGGGGACATCCCAAATCAGTGTGACGTCATAGACGAAAGATCAAATAATTTTGAGCAGTTTCTTTTTACACTTATTTGTCATTTATGAGCTCTTTGAATGGATCCTTAAACTTTATTTGGGAAAGGGTATAATTGTTTACCCACATCATAATTTTTTTTTTTTTTTACATTCTCAGGTCGTCTCAATGACATATATGGAGACTACAAATACACATACTGGGCATGTGGCATAATCCTTATTGTCGCGGGCATCTATCTTTTCATTGGCATGGGCATCAATTACCGACTTCTTGCAAAAGAACAGAAAGCTGAGAAGCAGCAGAAAAAGGAAGGTAAAGAGGAGGAGACCAATGTAGATGTTGCTGAGAAGCCAAAAGAAGTCACTGATGCAGCAGAATCTCCAGAGCATAAAGCCATAGAAGGAGACCCCAAAGAGGCAGAGAGTCCAGTTTGAACCTGTGGGACTGAGGGTAAATGGTGCAGCTCATGACCCAAAATATTCAGTTGGCCTGTGATCTACCAGTGGTGCTCAATGCAAATACTGGACATTTCTGTGGGAATCATACCAGGGGTTTATTGATGGAATTTTTTGTTTCACTCCTTATCAGTAGCCTGGATTAAAAATGCCTAGCCTTGGGAAGGGAGTGGTTGAAAAAGAATGAGAAAAGGAAGTCAGTTTGTGTGTTTGTTTCTTTGTTTAAAGCTTTGCTTTTAACAGTGTCATGAAGATTATAATACGTGCCTTAAGTTTTAGTCTTTAGGGAGCCTTAACTATTCAAACTATTATGCTTAACTCATCCATTTTCAGTGTTCCGTTACAAATAAAAATAACTGCTTTGAGGCAAGTCTAAAATTTTAAATTAATCTTGTTTCATATTGTCACTAGAAGATTTGAAAGTTGGGGGTTTTATAAAATCCTGACTAAAATATTTTCCTAGCATCAATAGTTGCCTGGCATATGTGCCTGCTAGATATGTATTTAGGAAATTGAAGGCATGAAACTTTGAAAACGTCTTGGCTTTTCTAGATGCATTGTACTCATCATCACCCCTCCAGTATCTTTTCTTGGGTTGCTTATTAGAAGTCAAGTGCTTGAGAGTTGATTTCATTAAATTACTATTTTTCTTCCCTTTCCAGAGGTACATTTTGAGTAGTCATAGATAACTGCCCCTTTTGAGATTACGTACTGTTTTTTTCACTGTAAAAATTAGTATTAAAATACACAACTATGTATTCGTGCCTCCTCACTAAATTAAATATAGAAAGATACTTCATACAGCAGCTGAATTCAGCTTAAAATTTTTCCAAAACTTCATTAAACTGTGAGACTTAGAATCTTTTTTTGTTGCTGTTTTCCTGGAATTTTACCCCTTTGATTCCTAGTGGTTTCATTTATATCTAAATCTAGCTTAGCACTGAGTGAGATACTCAGTTTGTGTAGTGTTTGCTAATTAAAGAGAACCATAGAAATTTGGCCCACACAAACCAATAAGGATAAGATTGGGAGAGAAGTTGCTATTTTTTCTTATCACTAAATAACTCCTTTTCTTTTTCTGATAAGGCCTTAAAGGAAATTATGTTTTGCTTAGAATTATTGGACGTATTCTTATTCTTCACACAACCCTAAAGATTTTGTGACCCTTTTTCACTTTATCTGAAATGTAAAGAAATGGGTTTAGTATACAGATGGGGGTGAGCAGACCAGAATGAAAACTGTAAATTTTTTTTTTAACCTGGTATCTTTTAAATTGCAGCAGGAAGATAATGCTAGACATTCAATGAATTATATTCAATGCATTTTAAAATATTGCGGTTGACAGTGTGAAAGTATAGACATAAAACCTTATTTAACAGGCTGCCTTTTTAAAATAAAAATTTTCTTTCTTTTTTTTTAAGAAATGTTTCTTCTTCCAAATGTTTATTTTCTTGAGGAAAATATTGTGTGTCTTCATTTAAATTATCAAGATTCAATCTGGCCCTTGCTAATGTTAAATAATTCAGCACATGTGCATTGGGATTTGCGTATATGGCTTATTTTGATTTTTCTCCTTAACCTCTTCTTCCAGGCAAGCAGGAGAGAAATTTTTTAAACCTACTTCTCTGAAAGCCTTTTGAAAGCAGAGCAGTTAATACAATGAAAACTCCCTTTCTATGCTAAGGTATCATGGCAGATGGAGGAGGAATTTTAGGGGAGAAGCCTGCTGTGATCGTTGACAGGCCTGGCTCCAGCTTCGACTTTGCCATTTTCCACAGACCTAACCTCTGTATGCCTCTTTTCCCTTTCTATAAAAATGAGGATCACCCTGAGTAGAGTAATACAAGTAAAAAATGTGGGGTGGGGGAGTAAACCAGGAATATAAGATTATTTTCCCCATCCCAGTTGTTAAGCTACATCCACACATAAGACCCTGCTTAGTTTTTTTCCACTAACTGAAACATTTTAGTAAAGTGATGAAATTTTGGTGCAGAATGATCACCATTTATTAGAAGGAAGGGCTCTGAAGTTGCTGTATTTAGAAGCAAAAGGTTAAAAACTGGCTCAAACCTTTTACCACCCAATCCAACTCTGACTTTTTCCCACTGAAGACACAGGCTTAAGGGATTTATTCAGGATCAGTTTTGGTAACAGAGCCAACACTAAAGCCCAATATAGGCCTACTTTGCCATCTAGTCCTTGCTAACAATCAGCTAATCCTCTTGTGTTGCAGTGCTATTTTCAACACTGGATGCATCTGAGCTTTCTGACTGGGCAGTCTGTTGTCCCTTGCTCCATGGGAGGACTGACTAGACTTAAGTTTTATTTCAGTTGACAGAGTTTCAGTGGCTGCTTTGGGAAAATAGAGTACCTGCCTATACTTGCTTCCCTCCCACACTCTGTTAAGTCACAAAACATATAACTCTCTAGACTATTGTGCCCAAAGAGGCTTGTGACTGGTTAAGAGTATGCTCTGAAACAGTCTCAATTCAAAGCTGAAAAACTGTTTAAGAAACTGATAGACTGGACAGTTGCAGATGATCATGACAACAAGACCATATTATCACATTATAGTCATTTTTTGAGAACTGAAATAATCTTAACCTATTCAAAATAATTTCTACAAAAAGTATTCAGAAAAGGATGATGCTAAAACAAACTATAGGGAGTTATTTTTATCCCTGATTTAATCACACTGATGAATAATCTTCTTATTCTTGTTTTATTATATTGAATTTCAGATTGATAAAATCGGAGTTGGTTTATATGAAAAACCTCAATGTCCAGGTTTTACACCTTCCCTAGGAAATGGTTCATAGTATGATAAATTTAATTATCAAGTGTGCATCACCCGCCCCACCCTCCCCACCCGCCTTGTTGTAAAGATGAAGGTGAACAGTGTATGTCCCACCTTTGCAACATGACTTGTTTTAATAATCAGATCAGGTACTTGCAGAAAGAGGTTAATGACAGACTTCGGCTGCTATGAAACCTGATAAGGAAGTGATGGCCCAAGCTTGACTGGCTTTGCCAAATGTGAGCAATTAAGCCAAGTTGCTTCAGATGAAAAGCATCTAAGGAGGCTTCAAATATGTCATCCCTGAAATGTGTTTTAGCCTTAGGAGTTCAGATTTAGTCATCCTTTCCCCCACTTAGTCTGGGCCATTGTGACAGTCATTCAGCAGAATATCTCTTCCCGGCTATAACAGCACTGATGTACTTTTTGCTGGCTTTTTGTCGTGACTTGCTAGAAGACACTGGAACAGCTAGCAAAGAAGTCACAGCCTACTGGTTGTTTAACAGTATAGACTGCCAGGGTTCAAAGGCTATATGACCTCAAACCGAAGTATCAGGGGTTTTCTTCCCTAAAAGTGTTAATAATTAATGCCATCCCCCGCCCCAGGGCTGTCATGAAGTATAGTTGATATGTGACAGCTTGTATTAGGCAAGGGCTTAATAAGTGTTAGCACCTATTTTAAACATATATATATATATATATATATATATATATATATATCTCAAAGATATGTAGTACTTGGGGAAGAATTGAGCTCGTCAGATTCCCAAGGTGGGTGGAGCCTCACAGAGGATAGTTTGGGGGTGACTCTTAGAAGTAAGACTGTTAGCTAAATGGTTGAACTCCCTTTGGACCTATCCTCCTGTTAGTCTTACAAATGCAGTGGTCCCTGTTTGGTAATGAGTGGGAACTAACATGAGAGTGGTGCTCTTTCCGTAGGTCAGTTTGAATCCCAAAGCCCTTGATCTTTGGGTGCTGCCCCTACAAGGAAGAGGCACCTGGTTAGTAACCGATGATCCTTTCCCTTCAATATTTGTGATGATTCTAGAAGAGCAGAAATATAATGAGCAGCCAATCATGACTGAAGTCCTCTCTACCTAGTTCTTAAATGTAAATGTTCTTAATGTAAACTGGAAGATTGATGAGCTTTGAATTTTTCCCTACTACATTGATAACATGATTTAAATCATAAATTGTCATCAGTTGGTAGCTGAATAAATTGTTACAACATATTGGCAAAGTTTTGCTGCTTTTATTGGCTACGCAAAAGCCTTTGACTGTGTGGATCACAACAGAGTGGAAAATTCTTAAAGAGATGACAATACCAGACCAACTGACCTGCCTCCTGAGAAATCTGTGTGCAGGTCAAGAAGCAACAGTTAGAACAGGACATGGAAAAATGGACTGGTTCCAAACTGAGAAAGGAGTACGTCAAGGCTGTATATTGTTACCCTGCTTATTCAACTTATATGCAGGGTACATCATGCAAAATGCCAGGCTGGATGAAGCAAAAGCTGGAATCAAGATTGCCGGGAGAAATATCAATAACCTCAGATATGCAGATGACACCACCCTTATGGCAGAAAGTGAGGAGGAGCTAAAGAGCCTCTTGATGAAAGTGAAAGAGGACAGTGAAAAAGCTGGCTTAAAACTCAACATTCAAAAAACTAAGGTCATGGCATCCAGTTCCATCACTTCATGGCAAATAGATGGGGGAAACAGTGACAGACTTTATTTCCTTGGGCTCTAAAATCACTGCAGATAGTGACTGCAGCCATGAAATTAAAAGACGATTGCACTTTGGAAGGAAAACTGACAAACCTAGACAGCATACTAAAGAAAGCTGAGTGCAGAAGAATTGATGCTTTTGAACTGTGGTGTGGAAGAAGACTCTTGATAGTTCCCTTTACTGCAAGATCAAACTAGTCCATCCTAAAGGCAATCAGTCCTGAATGTTCATTGGAAGGACTGGTGCTGAAGCTAAAACTCCAATACTTCGGGCACCTGATGCAATGAGCTGACTCATTGGAAAAGACCCCAATGCTGGGAAAGATAGAAGGTGGGAGGAGAAGGGGATGACAGAGTTAGAGATGGTTGGAGGGCATCACCAACTCGATGGACGTGAGTTTGAGCAAACTCTGGGAGTTGGTGATGGACAAGGAAACCTGGTGTGCTACAGCCCATGGGGTCGCAAAGAGTCAGACACGACTAAGCGACTTAACTGAACTACTAGTTCCCAAGCATTGTTCTAAGTTTTGAGAATCCAGTCATGAACAAAATAATGTCTTTACACACATGCATCTTACTTCATAGTAAGGGAAAGCAGACAGTGAAGAGTAAGTTACAAGGAAAACAGCAATATGGACATAAGGTAAAACTATTAATTCATTCACCTAAATAGTATTTTTGGAGTGCTATCTATGTGCTTACCTGGTTCCTAGATAGAAGGGATAACAACAATCAGAATGTAGTTCCTGGCACCCACAGCCTCTAGAGGGAAGACTGCATAGTAAGTGCTGTGACAGGACATCACGTGGAGAAGTCTCTAACCCAATCTCCAGGGCCCAAAGAGGACAAAAAAGTATATACTCATGAGCAAGTTAATTTCTCTAAGCCTATTTGGTACACTAAACATAATTGTGAGGATTGTGAATGTACACTGCATACAGTTGAGTGAACAGCAGTATTAGTTGAGCTTATCGTAGTTTTAAAAATAGTGTCAGTTTTCATCAACCAGAACAATCACTGGAGAGTACACAGCGGCCTTTCCAGTGTATCATCTGATTCCTGCAATATCCTAGGCTGTGTGTTGTGTGTGTGCTCAGTCACTAAGTCGTGTCCCATTCTTTGTAACCCCATGAACTGTAGCTTGCCAAGCTCCTCTGTCCATAGCATTTCCCAGGCAAGAATGCAGGAGTGGGTTGCTATTTCCTACTCCAGGGGATCTTCTTGACCCAGGGATTGAACCGCTATCTCTTGCATCTCCTGCATTGGCAGGTGGATTCTTTACCACTGCACCACCAGTGGGTATAAATGAAAAATACCCTTTGACTGGGTTTTACCCCTCTCCCCAACCCCTGCATACAGCTCAGCTGCTGGAGCTGAAGGTTGTATTGGATGGAAGTCTGGGAACACAAGAAAGAGAGGTATCCTGGGTAATCTTGACGGATGAACAGAGACCAATCACTGAACCAATGGTCCTGACCCCAGTGAATTCACAATCTGACTTACAGTCATTTTCCTTTGGCTTTCCTTTCCTTCGGAATTCATAATGTGATTTCTTTACTTGTGAGATTTCCTTTCCTTAATGTGCTTTACTGATTCCAGAATTAAAAGTTTGCATTTCCGGAGCTTACTCTGGCCAGGTCCCAAGAGGAAGTGGCTAGCAGCCATTAAGAAGCCAGGAGGTGATTAAAAATCACCTGGTGTGCTGACAATCTACGTCCATACTTATCAAGAGAAGGTTTATAATAGTTTTTGTCATTGTGGTCTCTCTTACCCTATTTTTTTTTTTCCTTTGAAATCAAAACAAAAGTGTGTGCCTGCTAAGTCGCTTCAGTGGTGTCCGACTCTCTGCAGCTCATGGACTCTCCAGGCTCATCTGTCCATGGAATTCTTCAGGCAAGAACACTGACTGGAGTGGGTTGCCATTTTCTTCTCCAGGGGATCTTTCCCACCCAGAGATCGAGCCCATGTCTCTTGCATCTCTTGCATTGGCAGGTGGGTTCTTTACCACTAGTACCACCTAGGTGCTTTCGTGTTATGCTATGCTTAGTTGCTCAGTTGTGTCCGACTCTTTGTGACGCCATGGACTGTAGCCCACCAGGCTCCTTTGTCCATGGGATTCTCAGGCAAGAATACCAGAGTGGGTTGCTGTGCCCTCTTCCAGGGGATCTTCCCAACCCACGGATCGAACCCAGGTCTCCTTACCGTCAGAGCCACTAGGGAAGCTCAAGAGTGGGTATCCTAAGCCTTCTCCAGGGGATCTTCCTGACCCAGGAATGAAACAAGGGTCTGCTTTTCTGTTAGGCCTTATTTATATATACTTTTCAGCATGGGAACTTTGGAGACTTTTTGGTAACAACCTTTTAAGTTCCCAATGCTATCTTGTTTCTCAGATGCTAAGAACGAGCACAAACAAGGACCACCTTGCAATGCAGGGGACGCAGGGATAGGTTCGATCTCTGGGTGGGGAACTGAGATGTCACATGCATGGAGCCACTAAGCCAGAAACAAGAAACAACAACCCCTGGGAGTCCTGGTTCCACAGCAAAAGATCCCCCATGATGCAATGAACATCTCATGTGCCACAATTAAGACCTGATACAGCCAAATAAATCAGTTAACTTTTAAAATGAGCATAAACAGGCCTGCAGTAGACAGAGCCATGAGCTTAAACTACCTGTGCCCCAGCCCCTCCACACCTCTCCCCATTCCCACCCCCACATTCCTCTTTGGTTGCCCAAACGTTGAGACTTTACTTACTGTTTCTCCTTTCAGTGCCCTCCTTTTCCTTTTCCTTTTCCCTGCCACAGGCTTCATTTTTAACAGCTTCCCTGTCAGTTCTCACCACCTTCAATCCAGCCTCAACACTGCTGCTAAAATGACTTTTCTAAAAAGGCCAGATTTTCAGCTGCCTTTATAACCTCAAATTAAAGCAATAAAGATAATAAAACTCATTAATCACTCACTCTGCTTTAAATCCTGTAATTTAAGGATAAAGTCCAAAGTCCTTAGCATGACCCATAGGGCCCTTAATTAGCTTTTGCATCAGTCCTCAGCCCGCACCCTGCTCCCCAGCCCAACTGAATTATTTAGTTCTTTAAATAAGACCTTGTTTCAGACCCTTGCCTTCCTAAATGCTAATGCCTAGAAGCTCCTCCTTCCTTTCTCCTCAGCACCAACTCCAATCTGACTTCTGAAACTTGGTTCATGCCTGCTTTTACAGGGGACCTTATCTGAGTCCCCAAATTGTTTATGTTGTCCTGCTGATCTGTTTTTTTTTTTTTAACTGAATGAAGGATTCTTTAAATTCTATACTGCATTGTTGTTCAGTTGCAAAGGCATATATCCGACTATTAGCGACCCCACAGACTGCTGCCTGCCAGGCTTCCCTGTCCTTCACTATCTCCCAGAGTTTGCTCAAATTCATTTTGTCTATAATGCCATCCAGCCATCTCATCCTCAGTCAACCCCTTCTCCTCCTACTCTCAATCTTCCCAGCATCAGGGTCTTTTCCAATGAGTCAGCTCCTTGCATCAGGTGGCCAAAGTATTAGAGCTTTATCTTCTGCATTAGTCCTTCCAATGAATATTCAGGGTTGATTTGCCTTGAGGATTGACTGATTTGACCTCCTTGCAGTCCAAGGGACTCTAAAGAGCCTTCAGTGCCACAATTCCAAAGTATCAGTTCTTCGGTGCTCAGCCTCCTTTATGAAGTCCAACTCTCACATCTGTACATGACAAATTTGTCAGTTTCCACTTTCCCCCCCATCTGTTTGCCATGAAGTAATGGGACCGGATGTCATGATCTTAGTTTTCTGAATGTTTTAAGTTAGCTTTTTCACCCTCCTCTTTCACCCTCATGAAGAGGCTCTTTAGTTCCCCTTTGCTTTCTGCCATTATAGTGGAGTCATCTGCATATCTGAGGTTGTTGCTGTTTCTCCTGGCAGTCTTGATTCCAGCTTGTGCTTCATCCAGCTCAGCATTTTGCATGATGTACTTTGCATAGAAGTTAAATAAGTAGGGTGACAATATACAGCCTTGGCAAACTCCTTTCTCAATTTTGAACCATTCTGTTGTTCCATGTCTGGTTCTGATTGTTGCTTCTTGACCTGCATAAGGGTTTCTCAGGAGGCAGGTAAGGTGGTCTGGTATTTCCATCCTTTTAAGAATTTTCCACAATTTGCTGTGATCCACACAGTTGAAGGCTTTTGCATACTCAATGAAGCAGAAGTAGGCATTTTTCTGGGAATTCCTTGCTTTCTCTATGATTCAACAGATGTTGGCAATTTGATCTCTGGTTCCTCTGCCTTTTCTAAATCCAGCTGGTACATCTATAAGTTCTTGGTTCACATACTGTTGAAACATAGCTTGAAGGATTTTGACTATTACCTTGCAAGCATGTGAAATGAGCACAATTGTACACTAGTTGGAACATTCTTTGGCATTGCCCCTCTCTGGGACTGGAATGAAAACTGACCTTTTCCAGTCCTGTGACCACTGCTGAGTTTTCCAAATTTGCTGAAGTATTGAGTGCAACATTTTAATAGCATCATCTTTTAGGATTTGAAATAGCTGAGCTGGAATTCCATCACCTCCACTAGCTTTGTAGTAAAGCTTCCTAAGGCCCACTTGACTTCACACCCCAGGATGTCTGGCTCTAGGTGTGTGACCACTGTCATGGTTATCCAAGTCATTAAGACCTTTCTTGTATAGTTCTTCTGTGTATTCTTGCCACCTTTTCTTAATCTCTTCTACTTCTGTTAGGTCCTTGCTGTTTCTCTCCTTTATTGTGTCCATCCTTGTATGAAATATTCCCTTGATGTCCCCAATTTTCTTGAAGAGATCTCTAGTCTTTCCCATTCTATTGTTTTCCTCTATTTCTTTGCATTGTTCACACAAGGATGCCTTCTTATCTCTCGTTGCTATTCTTTGGAACTCTGCATTCATTTGGGTATATTTTCCCCTTTGTCTTCTGCCTTTCGTGTGTCTTCTTAACTATCCTTAAGGCCTCCTCACACAACCACTTTGCCTTCTTGCATTTCTTCTTCTTTGGGATAGTTTTGGTCCCTGCCTCCTATACAATGCGATGAACCTTCATCCATAGTTCTTCAGGCACTCTGTCTACCAGATCTAGCCCCTTGAATCTCACCTCCCGTGTATAATCATAAGGGATTTGATTTAGGCCAAACCTGAATGGCCTAGTGGTTTTCCCTACTTTCTTCACTTCAAGCCTGACTTTTGCAAAGGAAGCTCACAATCTGAGCCACAGTCAGCACCAGGTCTTGTTTTTGCTGACTGTATAGAGCTTCTGCATCTTTGGCTGCAAAGAATATAATCAATCTGATTTCATTATTGACCATCTGGTGATGTCCATGCGTAGAGTTATCCCTTGTGTTATTGGAGAGGATGTTTGCTATGACCAGCAGGTTCTCTTGACAAAACTCTTAGCCTTTTCCTTGCTTCATTTTGTACTCCAAGGCAAAACTTGCCTGTTACTCCAGGTATTTCTTGTGTTCTTACTTTTGCATTACAATTCCCTATTTTGAAAAAGACATCCCTTTTGGGTGTTAGTTCTGGTAGGTCTAGAAGTTTGTCTTCATAGAACTGGACAGCCTCAGCTCTTTGGTATTAGTCGTTGGGGCACAGACTTGGATTACTGTGATTTTGAATGGTTTGCCTTAGAAATGAACTGAGATGATTCTGCTGCTTTTGTGGTGGCACCCAAGTACTGCATTTCGGACTCTTTTGTTGACTATGATAGCTACACCATTTCTTCTAAGGGATCCTTGCCCACAGTAGTAGATACAATGCTCATCTGAATTAAATTTGCCCATTCCCATCCATATTAGTTCACTGATTCCTAAAATGTTGATGTTCACTCTTGCCATCTTCTGCTTGACCACCTCCAATTTACCTTGACTCATGGACCTAACATTTCAGGTTTCTATGCAATATTGTTCTTTATAGCATTAGACTTGACTTTACTGGCAGACACATCCACAACTGAGCATTGTCTCCGCTTTGGCACAGCTCTTTCTGGAGCTATTTCTCTGCTCTTGCCCAGTAGCATACTGGATGCCTACTGACCTGGGGGCGAGGGGCTCAATTTCCAGTGTCATATCTTTTTGCCTTTTCATACTGTTCATGGGGTTCTTGAGGCAAGAATACTGGAGTGACTTGTCATTCCCTTTTCCAGTGGGCCACATTTTGTCATAGCTTCATTGAGTTATGGGCTTCCCTGGTGGCTCAGACGGTAAAGCGTCTGCCTGCAGTGTGGGAGACCCGGGTTCGATCCCTGGGTTGGGAAGATCCCCTGGAGATGGAAATGGCAACCCACTCCAGTACTCTTGCCTGGAAAATTCCATGGACTGAGGAGCCTGGTAGACTACAGTCCATGGGGTTGCAAAGAGTCGGACACGATTGAGTGACTTCACTTCATTGAGTTACACAGACCCCTTTGCCATGACAAGTCACCAACATGATCATTTTGGTTAGCCTTCTGTGATTGTGGTTTTGTTCTGGAGGCTGTGGGATTGTACTTCTTGCTTCTTCTGTCTGCCCTCTGATGGATAAGGATAAGAGGCTTGTGCAAGGTTCCTGATGGGAGGGACTTGCTATGGGGATATCTGGGTCGGCAGAGCCATATTGCTCAGCAAATCTTTAATCCAATTGTCTGCTGAAGGGTGGGGCTGAGCTCCCTGTTGCTTGTCCTGAGGCAACCTAGTCCTGGAGTCTACAGGCTCTGTGGTAGGACTACTGGTGACCTCCAAGGGGACTTATGCCAACATGTGCCTCCCAGGACAGAGGCTACCAGTACCCCTGTCCCTGTGGCAGGCCACTCTTGACTCACACCTCTGCAGAAGACCCTCAAACATTCACAGGCAGGTCTGGCTTAGTTTACTGTGGGTTCTCTGATCCTTTCCCTGGGGTCCCAGTTTCCACAAGGTTGTATTTGCATCCTCTAAGAGTCTCTGTTTCCTCTAGTCCTGTGGAAGTTCTGTAATCATATTCCACTGGCCTTCAAAGTCAGTTTCCCAGGGGATTCCCAGTCCCTTTGCTGGATGCCCAAGCTGGGGAGCCTGATGTGAGGCTCAGAACTGTCACAACAGTGGGAGACTTTCTTTGGTATTACTGTTCTCCAGTTTGTGGGTCGCCCATCTGGCAGGTCTAGGATTGGATTTTATCATGTCTGCACCCCTCCTACTGTCTCTTCTTCTTTGTCTTTGGAAGTGGGTTCCAGCATCCTCCTTTTGATGGTTCTTCAACAGCTTGTTGCGATTTTGGTGCTCTCTCGGGAGGAGATGAGCACATTACAATCTTCAAAAGTTTCATACAATCCCTTCTTAATAAAACATTTTTTCCTTCTACCTCTATTTTGCCCCTCTCCCCACTGGTAGCTACTAGGTTGTTCTCTATGCCTGTGAGTCTGCTTTTTTGTTTTATTCACAAGTTTATTATAATTTTAAGATTCCACATACAAGTGATAACATATAGTATGTCTTTGTCTGACTTATTTCACTTAGTATAACACCCTCCAAGTCTATCCATGTTACTGCAGATGGGAAAAATTTCATTCTTTTTTTATGACTGAATAGTACTCCACTGTGGGCTTCCCAGGTGGCTCAGTGGTATAGAATCCGCCTGCCAATGCAGGACATGCAGGTTCAATCCCTGGGTCTGGAAGATCCCCTGAAGGAAGAAATGGCAACCCACTACAGTATTCTTGCTTGGATAATCCCATGGACAGAGGAGCCTGTCAGGCTATAGACTGTGAGGTTGCAAAGAGCCAGACAGGACTTAGTGAGTGACAGCAGGACCACCCATTAGTATTCCATTGTGTGTGTGTGTGTGTGTGTGTGTGTGTGTGTATGTGTATATTATATATACCCACTTTATCCATTCATCTGTTGATAGACACTTAGGTTGCTTCCATATCCTTTTTTTTTTTTTTAGTTTTTTTTGTCACTCCATATGGCATGTAGGATCTTAGTTCCCTGATCAGGGATTGAAACCTCACCCCCTACAGTGGTAACTGTAAGTCTCAGCCACTAGATTGCCTGGGAAGTCACCATATCTTGACAGTTGCAAATAATGCTATTATTATATAGACTGGGATGCATGTATCTTTTCAGATTAGTACTTTTTTTTTTCAGACATATAGCCAGGAGTGGCATTGCTGGGTCGTATGGTAGTTCTATTTTTGTTTTTCTGAGGAACCTCCATACTGCTTTCCACAGTGGCTGCCCCAATTTATTTTTGAGTGTCTTTCTGTCTACAGTGCAGTTAGAGCATGAATCTTAGTGTCAAATCCCAGGTCTGTGGGTACAAAGTGCAGGCAGACCACTGATTATCTCTCGGTCCTTAAGCAAGTTACTTAACCTCTAGGTTTCAGTTCCTATTATCTATAAAATGGGGCTAATAAATAGAACTTACCTTATAGGGCTGCTATGAGAATTAAATACAACAACTACAAAATCTTTAGCATACTTCCTGACATAGAATAAATACTCAATACCTATTTTCACTACCTCTGTCACAAAGTGACCACTGAAGCATAATTTTCAAAGTGGTAAAATCAAGCTTCTCATAGGGAAATAATAAAATTAACATGTTTATATAACTCATTAATTAAGGAAAGAATCAGTAAGATCTTACAACTTTTAAATGGGAATTGGACTTACAGAGACTTATCTCTCCTGAGGGTCCCTTGGACTCAAGGAGGTCAACTGTGAATATTCACTAGAAGGACTGATGCTGAAACGCCAATACTCTGGCCACCTGATGCAAGGAGCCAACTCCCTGATGCTGGGAAAGATTGAAGGCAAAAGGAGGGGAGGGCAACTGAGGAGAAGATGGTCAGATAGCATCACCGACTCAATGGACATGAATTTGAGCAAACTCTCTGAGATAGTGGAGGGAAGTGGCGTGCTGCAGTCCACGGGGTCGCAAAGATATGGATGTGACTCAGTGACTGAACAACAGCAACAAATTCTCTACTGGACGACACTCATTTGCGTTGCCTCGAACAGAAACAGTTTGTGAGCGCATCAGACAGGAAGCATGTGCACCATCACCAGCCCTCTACAAGGTAACTTCCGTCACTGCAGAGTCATCAGATGGAACAGCAAAAGACAGTCAAATGTGCAGGTAGTACCCTAGAGAATCAGACAGCCTGGAATCCTAGGCAACTCAGAGCATTCCACTGAAAGAGCCTTCAGTGAGCCTTTGCCCATTTCAAAGGCTGTTATAGTTTTTTCCAGCACTGCAGTGCATGGCACACATCAGTTTGCTTTTCCAAACCTGTACCAGACTGTGAGCTCCTTGAGATAGAGGGAATAACAGGCAAAGTGGTTGAGCCCTTTTGATTTGAGTTGGGTAGAGAAAGAGAAAGCCACATTTCTCCTGGAGAGAAGCATCCAGAGATACCTGTGTTGGCACCATGGTAGAAACCACTGGCAAGCATGTGTGAGACGCGGACCGTGCACAGGCCCTGGGTTAGACTAGGGACACAGGAAGATGGAGGCGGGCCAGTCTCTGTCTGATGAGGGCAATAAGAGAAAACCAAGGCTTACAATACAGTGTGAGGAGGACCCTAAAAATCCAGAAGGTGACCTTCAGGAACTCGAATTCCCAGCAATATCCTCCAAGCCCAGGTCTGATAAAGGGATCTTCACAGGGGATCCCTGTGAAGCCTATGCACAGCCTCAGAGACAGGAATAAAAAAGCATCTGCGTTCTACAACCTTTGTCAGGCTCCCGCCCCTCCCTTCCTACCTTTTGGCTGAACTTCTGCTGGCAGACCTGCGGCTGTGGAGAATTAACATCGGGTTATCTCAGATCTCTAGGAATGTAAGTCCTCATTACAGGCACAGGCAATCCTGCAGCACTCCCCACGTCTCACAGGCAGCTAGCACGCGTGGAGTCATTGCCAAGAAACTGGTGTCCACCTGTGGAAAGATGGGATGTTGAAAGAGGGACTAGTCAATAACGAAATGCAGAAGACTTGTTTCCCCCTGGAACGTCTCTGTGAGGCATGGAGGATCTGATTATGCTTGTTATGTGACAGCACTCATTTGTTGAATCTATAAAAGTGAATGAATAAATGAGTGAAGACTCCAGAGGAAGATCTGTCCAGGGAGAGGGGCTAGCCCACTGGGAGCCCGCACATGTAGTCTGCAAGACTGGTGTCCTTTGAATACTAAAGAAATTAGTATTTAAGCATCAACCAACTGCTTTGATTTACTTTTCTCCTCATGGGACAATCCTCTGGCTTCCTCTATACTCTAAGCTGCCTAACAGGAGAGGGTGTGCTGGCAGGAGGGCTTTCCTGATGGCTCAGTGGTAAAGAATTCACCTGCCAAAGCAGGAGATGCAGGTTCCATCTGGGTCAAGATGTTCCCATGGAGAAGGAAATGACAACCTGGAATACTGGAAATGACTCCAGTATTCTTGCCTGGAGAATACCATGGGCAGAAGAGCCTGGTGGGCTAACAGTCCATGGGGTCGCAAAAGGTTGGACACGACTTAATGACTAAACAACAACAAATGCTGGCAGGCCCACTCAATCTGAGTGTCCACCACGCTCCCCCTGTGAATTCTGGCACATACATGAGCCTCAAATCTCTGTCTGGCTCTTCTCAGGCTTCATTCAACCCTGGGAGACAGACAACAAACCACCACAGGTTCACCAAGGTGGTGCCACCAGAGTCAGCCTCCTGCACCGCGGGCCTGATGACACCTCCCTCAC